>CM062814.1:693757458-694032874 GCA_031772625.1 Pinus tabuliformis | reverse complement strand
CTGCCCCACGAAACACTCTCCAGCACAATCTGAAGCACTGCGTCAACCCTCCTGGCCTCTCGTCAGCCCTCTGAGGCTCTGCCAGCCTCTTGGCCCTCTCTGCGTCTTCCCTCCTCCTCCTGCAGCCTCTACATGGATGCCGTAGGCCCTTCTGGCCTTTGTGCAGCCCCTGCTAGCCTTTGCGTGGCTCCCTTTGCTTTTGTGTATGCCTCTTTGCTTCTGCGCTGGTCTTTCGGCACTATCTCTGCCTCTCTGCCTCGTACTCACTGCCCCTCGCTGCAACTCTGATCACTGATTCGATTTCTCTTAGCAAACTTCGCTCTAGAAAATCGAATGACTGATCACTATGGTTTGTTCTCCAACTGACCCTCAAGCCTCCTCTTATACTTTTTCTTTTGAGTCTTCAGCGGCCGAGATTATATCTCTAATCAACGGCCAAGATTAGATTTGGCTTGATCCATGTCCTTTAGAACCTTCTAACCCAGTTTTATATTAATACCCATTAATATTTTATTTTTCCTAAGTTTAGACTTAGGAACTCCATTAAAAATATTAATTATTTTAATATCTCCTTAATTGGGTAGAATCTGCCCAAACCATTTTTGGGTCTTGGAGATCTCATGTGCTTTAGCCTCTCCACCAATTTTCATGGCTAGAGCACATCCGATGCTACCCCAAATCACAGGAAACCCTTTTTGGGTTTTTCTTGGTTTTGGGCAAGGATCACAATCCCAAATTCCTAGAATTTTCTGGGCACTCTAGAGTGGGAAAATCAAGGGGCGAAGTCAGGCAGTAGTGCAGTTTTGGAGCAGCAACGCAGTTTTCTGGAGGAGCTGGTTATTGCAGCTGTTGGGCTTTCTTGTACTCATCACCTGGTGCTTGTAGCTTGCCTTGTGCAAGCCCAGGTGCACTTTCTCCAACTCATTTGTACCACAACAGATATTATTAATAAAATTTGGCCAATTTGGGGATTTGCAGAAATTTCTGGTTTATGTGTATGCATTTATGAAATTTTCTGTGTTATTTATTTTTGCATGTCTTTGTTATCATTGTAAAATTTCCACTAGGAATAATACAGTGGTATCAGAGCCTGATTTTGGCCAGCTGTGGGGGAGCTAGCAAGATCATGGAGGATTTGGCCATGCATTCATAGTGACTGGTGAATTTATGGGTGCTCTGATGACACTGAAAGGGAGGAGTACACAAGGGATCGTGGAGGATCTGATGAGGGAGAACTGATGCTGAGGAGGAAAAACCAACAAGTCCTCAAGAGGATGCAACAAATGATGGGGATGTTGAGACATAACCAGCAGAGAAGCCACACACATGCACACTCAATTCAGCAGAACAATACCCATGGCCAGCCCAACCGACCTACCGTGCCTCATTTTTTGGGTGAATCGGAGAAGGAGAGGGAACGAGACACCTTTGCAGATTTGATGAGGCCCTCCCTGGATAGGATTGATGAGTGTGAGGCGTTGGACCCTAAGATTAGGAGGGCTTTCTCATTTGAGGAGCATAGAGGAGGACAATTAGAGGATGAGACTGAGAGGCGCTTTTGCTGGTGGAGACCTGGCTTTAGATATCAGGAGCCTAAGGAGGAGGTTGAGCATGAGATTGTGGGCACACAGGAGTGTGAGGAGCGTGTCAATGTGTCTAGTGTGACGCAGGAGTCACCCTTGTTGGAGATCCCTTTGGTAACCTTGGTTGACACCCTAGTGGAGATAGTAGAGCATACACCTAGAGGGCCATTTATTGTTGAGGAGCCACCCATGGATGAGATGTCGTCCATTGTTGAAGGATCCATTGATGAGGTGTGCAGGGCCATGTCCGAGTTTCCATGCGATATCAACACACAAGAGGTTGATGAGTTTACGGGAGACATATCCACCGTCGATGAGGAGTCGATAGGTATAGAGGCATTTGTGAGAGTTTCCAGACGGTAGCTACCTATCGCTGACTGTTGAGGATGTTATCCATGATGAGCTATCTCTAGAGGGACAGTTAGTGGCTCATGTTAAGCCCATGGTGGAGGAGGATGAGAAGCCATCCTTAGAGTCAGCCATCGATGAGGAGCAATTAGATGCATCTGCAGCCAACAAAGATGTCATACTTTCATATGACAGTCCCCTTCAGGCATACATCGATGAGGCTTGTAGCATTATTGGGACAGCTCCGCATATTGGTGAGAGAGAGGCTACGTCACCTAGGAAGATTACATGGATTGACCAGACTAGTGAGATGAGGCGACACAAGTTGCGCGAGGTGCAACATTTGCACGATGGAGGACATGTTCTATGTATTGTTGTTCATGCATTCGATCCCTCTCTCATGGTTGGATGGCGAGAGATATTGAGTTGGTATCTGGTGGAGTTGACTAGGAGGTTAGATGCATCCATGGACATAGTTCAACGAACGTTGTGGGTTACCAGAGGGGCTCGAGGGCCAGACTGCTGTTGGGATCCAGGTGGGATTCTCCATCACATCGTGGAGTCGGAAGGTGATGGTAGCAGCTGCGTGATGGACTCGGTGGTTGGGCACACACACCTTTTCATATCCCCTTCAGATTTCCTGACAACACTAGTGATAGGATGGATTGACAGAGGAGCAGGCAGATTTCATGAGTTGTCATGGCATGTTGGGTTGACATGGGATTGTAGGATGATTAGACTACTCTGGCGGGAGTTGGTAGGAGGAGGTGGCATTGTCAGGCCACCGGACAGGGCATCATATGGAGACAACACTCTCTCATTGATGTATTGGGCACTAGAGCTATTGAGGTTCGACATGGTAGCGTTATTCCCGATTGCATGTGAGGAGTTGGGCCACATAGGTGTACCTAGGCAGATGAGGAGGTGTAGATCACATCGTGGTGGGTGTACTAGCAGAGTGGTGGATGCATGGGCACATATGGGATGCCCTATGGTACATGGTGGCATGGCATTGAGCATTGATGTCCAGTGGTGCATGGAGTTGTGCCACAGAGTTCAGGGCTATGTAGTGGAGTGCAGGGGTGTGTATTTGTGTGCAGCAAAGCCTGATGATGCACAACAAGTTGTTGAGGTGTTTCCACCAGAGAGATCTCCTGACGAGGGCATCAGGAAATCCATTGGGTTTGGCACACCCAAATTTGGAGAGCGAGTTGATCATAGGGCCGACTGTGAGCTTCCCTTTATCACTCACTAGCATTGCACACTGACGCCAGGGACTTTGATATCGTCCCTTGATGCTCTCATTGCGAGCAACAAAACCCAAGAGGTTCATCTGAGATAGTTGGATGGGGCACAGTGCATCAGGAGAGAGGCTTTCCAGCTGTGGCATATGGTCAAGGCGCAAGTTGGTGGATGCAGGCTTGGGGGTAGTCCAATCTTTTGTAGAGGTAACACTTGCACCACCCTTGAGCCCACACTCAGGGAGAGGCATGACACCCTTTGGGTGAGACATTCTGAGGTGTCTCAGGAGCATCTACAACAGTTTTGGACCTTACATGTAGGCGGATGTTTAGACTCCAGGCGGTATTGGGGAGCGCTTTTAGGAGGCAGGATGACAGATCCCACTGCGTGGTATGGCCAGCGCAGGGAAGTTTTGTACGCACCAGATTGGTTCGTGATGTATGGAGTCCATATATCGATTGCACGCAGGGGCCTGAGACGTGGTACAGGTTGGCACCAACAACTATCAAGACTATGCCGCAACCATTCTGGCTATGGGATCCAGGGATTTGGTTGGTTGATTGGACACTTTGTTTCATGATGAGCAGGAGCAGGATAGAGGATGACCCAACTCCCACTTGGTTTGACATTTGGGGGAGCATTAAGGCCTTTGTCGCATGGCAAGGCTGGTTTTCCTTGTTGCTGCTACGAATCAGAGTAAGTGTTGGATGGGTAGGTCGTGACATCGTGGGGATGCTTGGGTCAGATTCATTGGGACTCCATACATATTTTTCCATCAGGTCCCAGGAGAGGAGGATATAGCTTGCGTGTGACAGACAAATCGTCATGATCAGAGTGGCGTAGTGACAACATGGTGGCATCTCTTTTGGACTAGCTTGGGATTCTGACATGGCAGGGCTTAGCAGGTTAGCTACTGGTAGAGGTGAGCTAGTTTCTATAGGGGAAGGTCATCTTGATCTTCCATCAGGTTTTAGTGATTCATTGATGGTGTGGAGAACTTAACCACTGTGGTAGGGTGATTAGCAGGAGGAGACCAAGAGAAGCTCAAGTAGATGAGGGTTTAGTCCCACCAGGATTAGATTGCATCTTCAGGAGTCCACTCCTGCAATGCACAAGAGGGACTATTTGGTAGAGCAGTTACACGAGGAGATGATCAGGATTTTATACTACCATGATGCTCTACTTAGTGGCGGTATGCAGAGGGTGTCTGATGCCTATGCTGAGCTGGACAACGAGTGGAGCAAGGGATGCCTCACGCTGATCAGGATGGCTTGGGATCCTGGTAGGATAGGGCAAAGATCAAGGATGGTTGGGTGGTACATTTGGGACCCCGGTATTGTGTGCAGAGATTGTTGGGTTCAGCTGATCGAGAGGGTGCTTGTTCAGGCATTGCTTGAGGACAAGCAATTTTTGGTGGGGAGGACTATAATGTCCCCAATTAAATTAATTTTGCTAAGATGAATTTCTATTTTTGTAATTGGGTGTTGGGAAATATTTTGGCATGTAAACTTAGGAAAAGTGGATGGAGGGAGTCCCCACTTAATTTTTGGAGAGATAAAGGCTTCCAACATTAGGGAAAAGGAAAGATTAAATTACTAGTGGAATATGGGGCCCACATGAATTACGCACTTGGGGAAGAAGGAATTCAAATTCCTTGAGGAAAATCGAATTGGTGGAGGGACCCACAAGGAATGCATGGCCAACAATTATAAAAGGAAGGAATGAGGGAGAAAAAGGGGTCTTTTGTCTATTTGAAAATCGAATTTTCCTTAGTTGTTCAACTGAGCCAACATTGTGTTGTTTAGCACAAGAGCTTCCCAAGGAGAGAAGCTCAACCTTTCTTTGGTGGACTTCGAGTGCCACCCAAGGAAGGCTTTCCTTCACCACCGAGACTAGAAGAAGCATTAGTTGCAGGTCATATGCATTTCTGGAGCATAACACATAGTCTAGGAGCCAACATTGCAAAGAGGAAGAATTCACTGGTTATTTTTAGAGCAGGGCTCTAGAGAAATTGTCTGGAGAAGCTACATGAGCATCCTTTCACCATTTTCAGGAGTGTAGAGGGCAGCTACAGACAAGAGGGCTATCCCATACGCAACTCTCATTTCATCACACGCAGGACTTCATCATCTCCTCCATGATTGCACAGTCATTGGAGTGAGATTTGTTGGGGCAACATTATCTTGGGGATTTTGGCGCTGGGGAGCTGGGAGATCATTTGGAGTGCCATTTGAGGAGGTTTGTTGAAGTTGGGAGTGCAGAGATTGACAGGATCAGTCACAACAACAAAATTCGTATTTGGAGGAGGGCCAAGTTGTGAAGGTTCAATTTTTGAAGGTTGGAACTAAGGGAAATCCTTTATGGGTTTTTGCTGGATTTTGGGAAAGGATCACAATCCCAAATTCCTAGAATTTTCTGGGCACTCTAGTGTGGGAAAATCAAGGGGCGAAGTTAGGCAGCAGTGCAGTTTTGGAGTAGCAACGCAGTTTTCTAGAGGCGTTGGTTATTGCCGCTGTTGGGCTTTCTTGTACTCATCACCTGATGCTTGTAGCTTGCCTTGTGCAAGCCCATGTGCACTTTCTCCAACTCATTTGTACCACAACAAATATTACTAATAAAATTTGGCCAGTTTGGGGATTTGTAAAAATTTTTGGTTTATGTGTATGCATTTTTGAAATTTTCTGTGTTATTTGTTTTTGCATGTCTTTGTTATCATTGTAAACTTTCCACTAGGAATAATACTCAATAGTAGGTCACCTAATAGAATATGTCAAGTATAAGGGATAAGGTGACAAGATAGGCCGTAGGAGGGATACGTTCTTAAGGAGAGGGCTTAGCTAGCACAATAAAGCAATGTGCACCCTCCAATAGGCCTAGTTAGGGAAAAATGTGACCTAGGGATTGAGACATAAGAAGGTGGATTATTAAGAATTAACATGGGCGAGATGAGACAAGCACGATGGCAGAAAAGCACTTAAGCCCTTCTATTATATTCTATTGATTTGAAAATCTGAATTTAAAATACATCAATGATCATTTTAGGTCTTCTAGATTTAGATTGAGATCACACTGACAACTCATTAATGGATCATGATGACACCTTGTCAAGATAAGAATTACAAATGTATTCTCAGACTTTGTGATTATCTAGGGACTCACACAATCTAACATTACCCCCCCCCCCCCCACCAATCACAAGTCTGAATAATTTTACCAATAACTTTTGTTATCTTCAATCTGAAATTGTTGAATTGAGTTTCAATGAAGATATGCCTCAAAAACTGTTAATTTTAGGTATGTTCTATGCTTAGAGTAATTTATTTCAATTTTCAGAGTTAGCTCAATATCTTTTCTAGATTAGCAATCACATCAACATTAAAGTAAACTGCAGATAGAACATAAACATGAATTGCAGAAGACAAGCCAAGACAAGAGGACACAAGATGTGGCGCTAGCCAGGGACAAACCCCAATGTGGAGAAACCCTTGATCAATTCTTCTTATATGTTCTTCAATAGTTCAATAGAGAGAGGGAGAGAGATAGTACATTTACAACAGAAGTCAACACTTAGACTTTCTAGATAAGAGAATAGATCATCTCTACATGAGATCAGTTGAAGACATGCTGCTTCAACTGATTCTCCAAGGTGACTCCTTCACCTATCATTGTGTTGCATCTCGTCATCACGTTGCACCTCATCATGTTGCACCATGCTGCACCCATCATCACAATGCTGGACCTCATGACCATGCTGTACACATCATCACATTGCTAGACCTCATGACCATGTTGTACACATCATATTGCTGCACCTTGTGTTGCCACTGATGTCCCATGTACCCTGTTGTCGCACAGATTGACACGACAACGCTCAGACCGGGGGCTGCCACTCTGATCCCCGATCTCTCCGTTTAAGCCTGTCTCCCGCAGCTAAGGGGGGTAGACCCTATGAAATGACGAAGACCAACTGTCGACCAGTTGGTTGGGAGACACGATATGATGAGCACTAAAATGATTTAATTAATTTAGCAGACCAGTGCCTTAAGAGATTGGTGTTAAAACGATTACTTGTTAGATGAGATAGAAATATAAACCGTGAACAACAATCATTTGTCATCAAATAATTTAGAACAGTGCAAGATATCCTTTTAAAACCACAAAGTTCTTGTAATGACTGATATCCAGCAATTAAGAAAATTTCAATCAATGCCTTAAACAACCACACAATTATAAATCATGAATCATTAACCAGATACCATATGCAGCTAATCTTTAAAATGATCATTCATGTACAGATTTGTCTAAAATAATAAACATTCATTCCGCATCGATAAATTTGAATCTCAGCATGATAATTTCCTTAAAATAATTGGATCTGGCAAAACTTTCCGACTTTTTTTTTTTTTTTTGAAATCTAAACTATACCAAAACCTAAAAAATAATGAGATTTAAACTATATATATAAAAAAAAAATATTATTTCTAAATTAAAATCTAAATTAAAACGTATTCTAAAATCAAAACTGAAAACTAAACTAAATCAAAAAATTTAAATCCTAAATGAAAACCTTTTCTTTTTATATTTGATTTTAAAAAAAACCAAAATTTAATTAAAAAAAAAAAAACTAAAACAAACTAAAATCTAATTATAACTTAACAAAACCTAAATCTAAAATTAACCTACGTCTAAAGTTATAAATGAGACTATACTAAAACTAAACCTAAAAACAACTACGCAAATGTATATGTCATAAAATTAAGCAATCAAAGAAAATAAAAAAAAAACGCTATACGCTTCCCTTTTTTTAACTTACAGTTTGGATACCCTCTACGCAATGCTTACTGCAGTCACGCAAAAACGATGGGTTCAACAAATAAATCCTGAGACAAGTCCACAGGTATGCGATTTCCAGCACCAGACGGAGGCGATTGAAGGAAAAAACGCTGAGCAATCCTGATGACTACACGCAGGAATGCACAGTCGTTATCGCACTGGATGCTGCGGCGGCGTTGAACAACTTGTTCCACTAAAAACGCAGGGCTTTCCACTGTCTTCATTCTACCAAAGATCTATACGATTGGGCCAAGGCATGAAAGGACAGTCATATCCAGGGGACGCAGATGGGCTTCACTACAAATCCACCACCCTCCACAGAAATTAACTTGCTGTTATTCTGATCGGAAAAGGCTACGCATAAACCGTGAGCAAGGAGAATTCAAATTCGAGAGCTTTTTCTTTTTGGCGAAGATATTCTTTAAGCATCCAAGAAGAACCCACGTAAAAGCAAAAGCATCGATGAACAGAAAAGCATGCTACAGCCAATTCGGAAATCGCCTCACGTAGAAGAAAAATGATGATTTCACCGTATGCACCACTATGCCAACGCAGAGATGGAACGGAGTACTCAGAAAAGGCCACTGAAACTCACCACAAAAACTGCACCTGCGACCTGAAAGCGATGAATCAAGCAACCAGAACCCTAAAAAAATTAAAAATAAATAAAACCCTAGGATCCAGAAAAATTATTTACAGTTTTGTGACTCTGCAACAGCCAGATTTAGCAATAACAACAGTAATATTATCGAAAATTTTAGATTTTACTGTGAAGAACTTCAGAAATTTTCTCATGCAAATTAGAAAAAATAAACTGAATGATAGACCCAGGATCAAAACTAGCTGGGCTCAGCAAGAAAATTGCTTGCGGGAGTTGGCTGGTTCAGCCGAGAACTTCCCCAAACACCCGCTAATCTTCTTCAATAAGGGTTTCCTGCACAGCTCACTTCAACCATCAGTAAAGAGAGAGAAAATAATATTAGATCTCAAAAAGCAATGGAGATACCTGCCATTACTCCAGAAACCCTAATACCATTCAAACCCTAGCAAGTGAACAAGATACCTGTGCTCACAATACTCTACAATAAGCTATTATTAATGGCTGAAAAATAAAATATGCAGAAAATAAATTAGCTCACAGCACTTCCAGAGAGTAACACCAGCAAGATTTGGACCCCAAAGTCTTCTTTTATTAACCAGAAACAAATTGCAAGAGAGCTTCTTCAGTACAAGACTCACAGATCCTATGATCTGAAATGACCCCTAGCACCCTATTTAAAGGAAATGATCCCAACGGCTAGTTCGAGTGATCCATGTCGAAATGATCTCGACCGTTGATGAGAATCAAGACATCTCTTAATCTCATCCGTCGATTTATTAAAAAATGATATTTTACATGCATTCACTCAAAATATTATTATTTTATTATTTTAGGGTTTTTTGCTTTATTTTATAATTTTTATATTTTATATTTTATATTTTATTTTTATATTTTTATTTATTATTATTATTTTTTAATTCATTTTAAAATGGATCCTCGAACTTAGCCTTTGGAAAAATCTCCCAGGACCTAGGACTTAGGACTCATGAGGGGATTTAAAACATTTTCCAACCCTCAAGACACTTTACATCATGACTTTTACAATTTACATCTTAAGGGGAAAAACCCCTTTATCATAGACCCTCATAAACCCCCCAGTTCTGCGACACAACTATAATCTAGCAGATTAACACACTAGGATTCTCCTAAAATTCTAATGACAAAATCCATCCCGACTTTGGGGTCAGGCTGAAGGAAAACTCTGCCGATCATGGATCGGTGAGACGAAAAACCTTCCGGGACGTAGATTACCATTAGAAAGTTAGGTCCACCTAGGCAATTTACATACACGACTCATATCTGCTAGGATTATTTACAATTCATACATGCAGACTGGGTTTACAATCAATCGATCAAGCTGTTGATGACTGCAGGATGGCACGGACATGTTGATCAAGTGCTACCCCTTTTTGCAAAGAAAAGGGGGGTGTACTGCATGGGTAGTTGACCGGTAGTGGTCAACATCTGGCTCTACTTGGGGACACGTTGCTGCTCTGTAGGAATGTGAGAATCCAGAATCTGCATCCATACAACACAAAAATAAGTAGCGTCCATCCAAAAATCATCAAATACATTAAGCACAGGAAAGATAAAAGCTCTTCATTTATTAACTATGAAAAGTAAATCTAATCCTAAAACAGAAATGGAAATGCTGAAAAAACAAGTAGGGTTAGAAATACAGCGGATGCCCCTGGCATCAGATGTGTTCAATATAGTGTATACTGAGCATTTGCCTACTTTCAGGCAAATCTGTCGGCTGCTTGTCGGATGTGCCACGTCCAATTCTGAATATGGTAGGACTTTTTCCTATCCGAAAATCAAGCTGCTCGCCACTGTCTGATGCATCAAACCTTTTTCTCATTCTCTTTCTCTTGCGCTTTTTCTTTGTGGCAGGCTGTATTACTGATGACATGGAACTTTCTGTTTCAAAGCTATCAGATGAAGTATGTAAGATATGCGTGACATGTCTTTCTTTATCCTGCATCTGATCTTTATCATTTTTAAGTCTATCTGGATCACCTTCAATTAACCATCTTTCAATCGAACCAATGACCTCCTCATAATAAGATGGAGCTTGTTGCGGCAAATGAGAAGGCTCCTGATCTATTGATGTCCCCTGGTTTCTCTCATCCTTTGACCATTGTTGAAACTTTTGAACCTGTATTTTAATGGCATCCATTTGACTAGAGTGTTCAACCTTTATAGCATTGATTTGCCTGGCATGGTCTTTTTCCATATCTTTTATTACTTTATCGTTCTTTTCCTTTATGTTCATCAAGCAATACTGCATAGAGTTTATTTCTTCTTTATGATTTGCTTGCATGGTGGCCAACTGATTATTATGATCAAACATCATGATAGTCATTTCTTCATCCATAGTTAATAACTTGTTTTGCATAGAATTAATTTTCCTATCATGATCAGCCAATGTTTTTAAAACCGGAACCAGTGACCAGACCGGTCCACCTAATGAACCGGTTTACCGATCGGAACCGGTCTAACCGAGACTGGTTTGGTCTAAACGAACCGGTTTTAGAAAAATACATTAAATAATTATTTTTTAATGAAAAACTATTTTTAAGATTTAAAACCATGATTCCAAGCCAATAGAGACAAAATATGCAAAGATTGCTCATTTATATACCATGTAAAGGTGAATATATCAAAATGGCACCGAGTGCAATACATATCATCGACAAAATACATAAGCAATGAGGCTCTAAATGGCCTCTAGAGTGCAAAAACAAAGCCTACAAACTATGGGGCCAGTGGCCTACTACAAGACTTCAGTCTAGACTCTACATATATGATAATAGTAATACTATAATAGTGATCAACATTATCACTTGAAGTTGAAACTTCTCATGAGTCTCAGTCATCATGATCAAACTCAGTTGGTTGAGTCTCGACTCCCAAACTTTGCAGTCACAAACTTCTCTATTGGTTCAGTGACTTGAGTCTCAAACTTCTGAAGGTATTCTGCCCTAATATGCCCTATTATTTCATTTGGTGCTCCACATGGCTTTACATGGCCTCCTATCCCAGCCAAGTGTTGCTTGAACCTGTTAATACCCCCTCCTTGAATGGATTTTTGGCAATATTTGCAGATCATTTTGCCATCAATCATATCACAATGAGCCCATGCAGTATCTCTGGCTTTTGGAGGCATGATGACTCCCTGGATGGTAGATCATAGAAGTGAGAAGTTTATAACACATAAAAAAAATTAATTCATGGACAACAGTCAAATAAGGAATTTTCAAGTGCAAATCCTTACCTGGAAATGCAAACTAGTTTCCTTAGCCTCCTCTTGAAGATGGCAACTCCACTGACAGCTACACACTATCTCCAAAATAGCTCCAACTCCAACTCCAAGATGACTACTTCAGCAAAAACTCAACACTCTCCAAGCTCACAAACAAACTCACAAACACTCACAAACACTCCAAATCAGTTGTGTGAGACAAATGAGAGTGAGAGGGGCCTCTTATAGCTTGGAGAGGGTGTTTTTGGAGGGAAAACACCCTTAGTTCCCCCCCAAAACCCCTAAACCACAGTCAGAAAACCGCTTTTTGCAAGTTATGGTGGGCATGCCTAAAACCGGCCGGTTTAGGACGGAACCGGCCGGTTTTCACCGGTTAGGGCCAAAATTTGGAGAAATTGCCTTTCCAACCGGGTTTTTTGGCCGGTTTAGATCGGCGGCCTTGCTAACCGGCCGGTTAGACCGGTAACCGGTTTTTAAAAACGGTTTTAAAAAACACTGTGATCAGCTTTCATGGTCGTCATATTTTCCTCTAAGCTTGACATCTTGCTTTGCATGAATCTAATTACTGTGTCATGATTAGTCTTTATGGCCTCAATTTCTTTAGCATGCTGATTTTGCATAATCTCCATCTCCCTATTACGTTTTTCTAGGTGGGTGCATAAAGTTTTCACATCATTGACATAATTAGTTTGATTGCTCTCCATATTTTTCACCAGCAGCATTAGTTCTTGTATAATTTGCTTTTGCTCTTCCTTTTCATTGTCATTTGTCTCTGATTTTCCACTATCATGGACTTGATCTGCAATAGTACCGGTGGATGACACATTCTGGTATGAAGAATCGTCTTGGAATCTTTCACCGACAGCTGGACCTTTTATCAAATTACTTTCATTCTGTTGCAAAATTTTAGGGGCAGAAGGCAAGCTGTTTGGATTATCATATCTATCTTTAAAAGCATTGACAATGTCTTGTAAAGAAGTGAAAGAATCCTTAGGAAAATTATTAAACCAATTCAAAGCATCACCCTCTAAAGAAAAGACAAAAAGACGCATTTTGATATCTTCATGATTAAATTGAGGGGGTCTACAATATATGATCACTATACGAGCCAACAAGCCTAGATGCCCTTTAACAGCGATTGAATCACCACCCGAGAACACAGGTAATTTGGAAATGGCCTCCTCCGGAAAATCATGGAGACGGTCAGTAAAATGACATGGTTTAAAAGAATAATCCATGATGAATAATAAGGGATCAAATGGATGATAGAACGAGATCTCTGCTCAAGAAAAAAAAATAGATGAAAGAAGTGGAGTCGCCACTTGAACAATGATTCTAATTCTAAAATCCAAAAAGCAACAAACAAGCTGATGAGAGAGGCTTCTTGTCTGGGAAAAATAAAAGAAATGGAGTCGCCACCCAAACAAGAAATGAATTGAATGGAAATTGCTGATATGTGATGAAAAGATCCAAATGATGCCAAAAAATGTTGAATCTGCCAGCTCAAATGAGAGATGAAAGAATGATGAGAAATGAGAAGATGAATGTCGAATAAACCAAGGACAGAAAAAACTCTGTCCCCGGCAACGGCGCCAAAAAATGTTGTCGCACAGATTGACACGACAACGCTCAGATCGGGGGCTGTCACTCTGATCCCCGATCTCTCCGTTTAAGCCTGTCTCCCGCGGCTAAGGGGGGTAGACCCTATGAAATGACGAAGACCAACTGTCGACCAGTTGGTTGGGAGACACGATATGATGAGCACTAAAATGATTTAATTAATTTAGCAGACCAGTGCCTTAAGAGATTGGTGTTAAAACGATTACTTGTTAGATGAGATAGAAATATAAACCGTGAACAACAATCATTTGTCATCAAATAATTTAGAACAGTGCAAGATATCCTTTTAAAACCACAAAGTTCTTGTAATGACCGATATCCAGCAATTAAAAAAATTTCAATCAATGCCTTAAACAACCACGCAATTATAAATCATGAATCATTAACCAGATACCATATGTAGCTAATCTTTAAAATGATCATTCATGTACAGATTTGTCTAAAACACTGTTGATAATATCGGCGATATATCGGCGATATTCGAAAATATCGCGATATTTTCGGCAAAACGATATATCGCCGAGAAAATATCGCGATATTTTCAAAATATCGGCAAATATCGGAAAATATCGGCAAAATATCGCGATATTTTGAAAATATCGGCTATATTTAAAAATTTGAAAAATATTTTTATGCTTGCCGATATTTGCCGATATTTTGCCGATATTTTTGCCGATATTGCCGATAAGATATTTTTTGGACCCTTGCCGATATTTTGCCGATACCGATATTTTCAACACTGGTCTAAAATAATAGACATTCATTCCGCATCGATAAATTTGAATCTCAGCATGATAATTTCCTGAAAATAATTGGATCTGGCAAAACTTTTCGAAATTTTTTTTTTTTTTTTATCTTTTTTTTAAGATTTTTTATTTTTAATTTTTTTTTTTTTTTTTTTTTGAAGAAATCTAAACTATACCAAAACCTAAAAAATAAATGAGATTTAAACTATATATATAAAAAAAATAAAAAATAATATTATTTCTAAATTAAAATCTAAATTAAAACGTATTCTAAAATCAAAACTGAAAACTAAACTAAATCAAAAAATTTAAATCCTAAATGAAAACCTTTTCTTTTTATATTTGATTTTAAAACAAAACCAAAATTTAATTAAAAAAAAATTTAAACTAAAACAAACTAAAATCTAATTATAACTTAACAAAACCTAAATCTAAAATTAACCTATGTCTAAAGTTATAAATGAGACTATACTAAAACTAAACCTAAAAACAACTACGCAAATGTATATGTCATAAAATTAAGCAATAAAAAAAAATAAAAATAAAAACGCTATACGCTTCCCTTTTTTTAACTTACAGTTTGGATACCCTCTACGCAATGCTTACTACAGTCACGCAAAAACGATGGGTTCAACAAATAAATCCTGAGACAAGTCCGCAGGTATGCGATTTCCGGCACCAGACGGAGGCGATTGAAGGAGAAAACGCTGAGCAATCCTGATGACTACACGCAGGAATGCACAGTCGTTATCGCACTGGATGCTGCGGCGGCGTTGAACAACTTGTTCCACTAAAAACGCAGGGCTTTCCACTGTCTTCATTCTACCAAAGATCTATACGATTGGGCCAAGGCATGAAAGGACAGTCATATCCAGGGGACGCAGATGGGCTTCACTACAAATCCACCCTCCACAGAAATTAACTTGCTGTTATTCTGATCGGAAAAGGCTACGCATAAATCGTGAGCAAGGAGAATTCAAATTCGAGAGCTTTTTCTTTTTGGCGAAGATATTCTTTAAGCATCCAAGAAGAACCCACGTAAAAGAAAAAGCATCGATGAACAGAAAAGCATGCTACAGCCAATTCGGAAATCGCCTCACGTAGAAGAAAACTGATGATTTCACCGTATGCACCACTATGCCAACGTAGAGATGGAACGGAGTACTCAGAAAAGGCCACTGAAACTCACCACAAAAACTGCACCTGCGACCTGAAAGCGATGAATCAAGCAACCAGAACCCTAGAAAAAATAAAAATAAATAAAACCCTAGGATCCAGAAAAATTATTTACAGTTTTGTGACTCTGCAACAGCCAGATTTAGCAATAACAACAGTAATATTATCGAAAATTTCAGATTTTACTGTGAAGAACTTCAGAAATTTTCTCATACAAATTAGAAAAAATAAATTGAATGATAGACCCAGGATCAAAACCAGCTAGGCTCAACAAGAAAATTGCTTGCGAGAGTTGGCTGGTTCAGCCAAGAACTTCCCCAAACACCCGCTAATCTTCTTCAATAAGGGTCTCCTGCACGGCTCACTTCAACCATCAGTAAAGAGAGAGAAAATAATATTAGATCTCAAAAAGCAATGTAGATACCTGCCATTACTCCAGAAACCCTAATACCATTCAAACCCTAGCAAGTGAACAAGATACCTGTGCTCACAATACTCTACAATAAGCTATTATTAATGGCCGAAAAATAAAATATGCAGAAAATAAATTAGCTCACAGCACTTCCAGAGAGTAACACCAGCAAGATTTGGACCCCAAAGTCTTCTTTTATTAACCAGAAACAAATTGCAAGAGAGCTTCTTCAGTACAAGACTCACAGATCCTATGATCTGAAATGACCCCTAGCACCCTATTTAAAGGAAATGATCCCAACGGCTAGTTCGAGTGATCCATGTCGAAATGATCTCGACTGTTGATGAGAATCAAGACATCTCTTAATCTCATCCGTCGATTTATTAAAAAATGATATTTTACATGCATTCACTCAAAATATTATTATTTTATCATTTTAGGGTTTTTTGCTTTATTTTTTAATTTTTATATTTTTTAATTTTATATTTTATTTTTTAATTTTTTATTTATTATTATTATTTTTTAATTACCTTTTAATTTTTTAATGCATTTTAAAATGGATCCTCGAACTTAGCCTTTGGAAAAATCTCCCAGGACCTAGGACTTAGGACTCATGAGGGGATTTAAAACATTTTCCAACCCTCAAGACACTTTACATCATGACTTTTACAATTTACATCTTAAGGGGGAAAACCCCTTTATCATAGACCCTCATAAACCCCCCAGTTCTGCGATACAACTATAATCTAGCAGATTAACACACTAGGATTCTCCTAAAATTCTAATGACAAAATCCATCCCGGCTTTGGGGTCAGGCTGAAGGAAAACTCTGCCGATCATGGATCGGTGAGACGAAAAACCTTCCGGGACGTAGATTACCATTAGAAAGTTAGGTCCACCTAGGCAATTTACATACACGACTCATATCTGCTAGGATTATTTACAATTCATACATGCAGACTGGGTTTACAATCAAATCGATCAAGCTGTTGATATCTGCAGGATGGCACAGACATGTCGATCAAGTGCTACCCCTTTTTGCAAAGAAAAGGGGGGTGTACTGCATGGGTAGTTGACCAGTAGTGGTCAACATACCCTACTGCTGTTCCACTGTTAGTGACATTGCCATTCCATGTTTTCCATACTGCTGTCCCATTTGCTTGCTCCATCAAGCTTCATTGCTGCCCCAAGTATCATTGTTGCACTTTGTTGCACCACGTACTGGCTGTCCCATTTAGACATGCTGTACCTTGCTGCTTCATGTACTAGCTATCATATCTAGACATGTTGTACCTTGCTGTTCCATGTACTAGCTGTCCCATTTAGACATGTTGTACCTTGCTGCTTCATGCATTGTTTCATGTACTTGTTGTCCATGTATTGCATCATGTACAGCTATACTACTGTCCCACTGTAACACCTACAGCACACATAGATTTCCATGCTGTCACCTACAACATACATAGATTTCCATGCTGTCACCTACAACATACATAGATTCCCATGCTGTCACCTATAGCACATATAGGGTCCTTCTTACGTGGCTAGGTCTCCTTTTCTAGCTGCGTATAGGTCTCCTCAATTGCTATGAATCTGGCCTCTCTTTACTGCGGACTTAGGCCTCCTCTAACTACAGATTTAGGCCTCCTTTAACTATGGATTTAGGCCTTCTTTAACTGCGGCCAGACCTCTACCTTAATTGTTGTGAGAGCTCTCCTCCATCTGCAGCTGAGTCTCCTTTTCACCTGCAGCTAGGGCTTTTATCATGACTACAACTAGGGCTTGTTTGTGGCTCCATTTAGATCTGTGGCTAGGGCTAGGTCTTTTCTTTAGGACAATAGCTTAGGTCTCTTCTAGACCAGCGTTGAGGGCAATTTAGAACTTCTCCTTGCTGCGCTATAGTAGTCTCCTCCATGACTGCGTTAAGGTTTATTAGGGCTTCTTCATTAGGGCAGCGTAGAGCCTAGGGCACTCCCTCTAGATAGCTTAGAACCTTTCTCCATTAGGACAACATTATCCCTTAGGATCTCTCCTCCTACTAAAACCCAAAGACAAGTAGAGAGGAAGAGATCCCAAGTGAGTGTGTCCAAATGACTTTCAAGGCACCTCTATTTATACTAAAACGTTGAGTACATGTGGGGTTTATTTGGTTGCTGGCCGACCTTGACGAATTGTCCCATAACACATAAATTCATATCTCCATGAATACTTATCGGAATCAGATGATCTTTAGATCAATCCTACACCGCTCGATGAGAGAGATCCAAGAAAAATATCAGCTGCCATTAATAAGATGACCCACATGGAGTTTTTCCCTAGTTGCCAATTTTAACAAAAATCGCCAATATTGAATACCTAGAAGTTTTCAGCTACCATGTATAAACATATACGTTGAAATGATTGTTGAAGAGATTAGTTGTTATGCTGGAATTGTCCATTGTTGACTAAATATTGATCGATTTGACTGATTTGACTTTCAATAGAGTATTCTTGAAAGGATCCAAGCTGGGGCTTTGAATTGCATCATCTAGTTAGTTCTCTTGAAGAATAGCAGAAATGTCAACAGGGTGTAGAAGATATCCAAGAAAAGTTAGCTATTATCATGTCTACTTTGGCTGACTTAAAGGATTTTTTGCCAGATATAGAGCCATCATCTCCAATAAATGTCAAATAATTTGAAAACTAAGTTTTCAAATCTCCATTTACTTCTAGCTCTTCTACCATAATTCAGAAGTAGCGAAGCTATGAACAAACACAATCGGAAAAAATAAAGAAATCCATTGAATTAGGTTAAGAATTCTCCAAATTAATATGGTTAAGAGAGAGGAAGACCCATAATCTTCCATGAAAAGAGTGCATCAACAATTCGGAAAATTTGAAGTTAAAATGCCAAGAACCACTAGTGAGGATAAAGGTTTTGGACCTTTTGAATCTACTTGGAAGTTGGGAGAAATGGTGCAAAATGAAATATAGATCAAGTTCTAGGGCTCCCTATGATCCCTCTAACATTGATTATTATCCTGCATGGAGCAAAGAAAATTAGGATCTTGCTCCAATAATCAACCTTAATTGCAAATCAAAGGATGAGGTTTTGATGACCATTCAAGGGCTAAATACATGGGCCATGACGCAAAAGGCCCAATACAGGCAAAGGATATCATGGCAGGAATTAGCATTAAGAATCACTTGGGAATTCATAGGAGTAGTTAGACTATGGTGGGATCGTCTCAGACATCAAGAATCAAGATAAAATAAGCATTATGGAGTCTGTAAAACCAATGGAGGAATTATCTAAGGCAATTATGAAGGAATTTTATGGTATTAATCCTCCCCCAACTGATCATTATGCTCGGTTGTATATGTCCCAGTGATTTTAGAATATCAAATAGCTTTTTGATTTTTATTGCACAATGCAAAGTCTACTATAGAAGACTCCAGATCCTGAGAAAATTGCTTGTCTTAGACATTATCTAACAGCTATGCCAGGAAGGCTTCTTGATCTTGTCAAAGAAAATGTGGAATTAAACAATGTAAATATTAAAGATCTTTCTTTGGTAGAACTACAAAACCAGATTATGCTTGCACTACAAAAAGAATATCCTAGGAGAAAAGCTCAAAAGAATATGAAGAAATAGTTAGGTTTTAATCCTGAATATGCAATAATTATGCCGAGACTTATCATTTTGGTTGTCATAAAAGAAAAGACAAAAGATATAACGAGTCCTCTTCTTGTACTGACAAGAACTGTGCTTGCAACCAATGTAAATATTCTAATTCAAAAAGATCTAAATTCTTTTGAAAAAAAAATCTATTCTGGCCAGCTCAAAAGTTTTTTTCTAGAGTCCAGCCAAAACTTTTGTTTATTTTATTTGCGAAAAGACAGGTCATTGAGCCAGTAATTGAACTAAAAAATAGAAGTCTTAAGCTGGAATGTGGAGTGATGCTGTGTTAATTTTAAGCATGCAAAAATGGAATTTAGAATGAGAAAGCTAGCAAAACTAGAAACAGAGTCAATCCACCCACAAAAATTTGTTGGAAAATCAAAGTAGTTATATTAGGGCTTGATTCTCCTTTCCTGATAATTACTTGTGAATGTGTTGGCTTCTTTTACTTCTTTGTTATCTTATCTTCCATCAAGCAATTACCATATTATGTGTATGAAGATCACAAAACAAGAGACACAAGATATAGGCACTATGCTAGGGCAAAACCCCCCTCGAGGGAAAAACCCAGTCAAGATAATTCTTCCTTTCAGTAGTATTCTTTGAGACTCTTCACCCTAAACCAAGACCAAACCTTTCGTCCACACCAAGTCAACCTTCCAGATCTTCGACCTCTCCAGCAACTTCGACTAGGCAACAACTTCTAGCAACAGGCAGTTTCCGGTAACAACGAAACTTAGGAGACTTCAATCTCCCAATCCAGACCACGAAACAGAGAGAGAGAGGAACCAAAATTTCAATTTTTCTTTTCTCCTTAGACTTCCCCAAATTCGCATTCACTTCAACTTCCTGACAATAGACTTCGCACTCTTTCCCAGCTACAAGAGAACTTCGCACTTTTTCCCAGCTACAAGAGATATCGAACTTGTGTGTGAGAATGATGCTCCAAATGAATTCGATGAGCTTGTATTTATAGGCTCCATGTGAGGTCGAATAGGGTCCTTAGGCTGACTTGATCTTCTTCTAGGCCGACATGGTGTGGAGGATACATAAATCATATTTGACTCAATACTTAACCTTTTTACATGATTCAAAAGCCCAAGAAGGGTCTCTTTAAAAGTACAATGACTCTATTGACTCATAATAAATCCTAGAAGTCCTCAATGGGGACTTTGACCTAAAACAAGGTGACCCAAGCATGAAACCCATGCTTTAATAAGTCACAATAATAATAATAATAATTCTTTTCTTTATTCTTTTGACAAGTACATTACATGATGACTCAAGTACATTAATGAAGATCGAACATAGTTACATTTTCCAACACTCCCTCTTAACTAGGGAGGTATTCATAACGTACAAATACAATGGAAGATCTCAAACTATATGAACCATGAAGAACTTTAGGCACCGCAATGCCATTGACTAGATTCCAGACCAGGGCAATCTATCCATGTGGGAATAATATGGGCTCAAGCTTTCAGCCCCTCTAGGTACCATGGGGCTTACTTGCTAACCACCAACCCAAAAATCCAGGTGTGTATCCAAAACAGAGCTCAATAACCAACACCACCTTTCCAACTTTGGGACCCAGACATCAACACAAAGTATCGGCTAGATGTCTTCCCAGGAAATGCTTCACTCACAAATACTCAACTCCCCTTGATCCAACAGATCAAGGATCACCAATCTCGCCCAATCAAACTAATTGGTAACCAACATGCTATCAAAACCTTCGAAATATTTATCGGTACAAACACAACCCCAATCAATAATATACTTTCACATGTACATAATCAAATACAACCTCTGGGGTCGTTCTAGATGTTGCTCCTCAACTCAGTAGGACTATCAACTGAATCTTTGATAGAAGATTCATCAATTATGCACTTTCCTTTCCTACTCATGCAACAACATATCCTCCAAAATTCATTAATCAAAACCAAGCTATGCCCTCTCTCTCAGCCAGGAAGCATCTCTTCATCCGGATTCCCTCTTAATCTTATGGTGATCTCTTCTATTCATGCTTCCCCAGGGAGATCAGTTTCTTCTTTTCGTCATCGAAGAATCTTTCATGGCTTCCATGTTAGTTTTTATAGCATCGGATGTGTTCTAGCCTTGAAATTTTGTGGAGAGGGTAGAATGCATGACATCTCCAAAACCCGGAAATCGTTTCTGGAAATTCTGCATAGAAATGATTTAATTAGATTATTAACCAGTTTTAAAATATTTCGTAACTCTAAACTTAGGGAATATGGTTAATCAATCAGTATTAATTAAGTTAAGGTGTGAATCATCTAGAAACTCACACGGATCAATCTAGAGATGATCCTAGCCATTGATTAAGTTCTAATCTTGGTCGTTGGTGCTCCAACAGAGGATTATAAGAGGAGGTCGATGTGGTGATGGAGAAGACACTTGAGCAGTTTGATTTCGTGAGCAGATCAATTGCTAGAGTAGCAGCAATAAGTTGCCGAAGAGAGAGCCAGTGAAATCAAAGCAGTGAGAGAGGGGGAGGGACAGTGAAGCCGGAGGAAGTTTTCTTGATCCAGTGAGTGCATTTGCAGAGAGGCAAAGGAGCCACAGAGAGGCTGACATTGGGGCAGTGCATTAGCCTCTAGAGGCAAGGTTGAATTGCTGGGAGAGTTTGACGTTTTCAGTTCCAAAGACCGGGAAGGGGTCCCAGAGTGTCAGAGAAGCGTCTTTCTGGTTAGCAACAGGCAAAACGACTTCATCAGAGTCTAGTCTGAGGCTAGATGTCCAGCCAGCTACGCAGAGCATCGCAAAGGCTGACACAGAGGCTCAAAGGGCTAAAATTGTGAAGGCAAGTTGTGTCAAGAGATTCCCTGTGGGGTGAGGAAAATTCCTCACTAAATTTTTCCCAGTATTTTCTCTGCAGGATTGCCAGTATTCGGCATCCAGAATATTGTACTTAGATTTCATTACTGCTTAATAATAAAACCCTCAGCTGTTGCACCGATTTCCTTGAGTTGGGTTTTTCAGGGGACATTTGTCCAAAAATAATTGTGTTATTTTATGTGTGTGTTAGCATTTCTTCCAGTGTTTATTTCTTCCGCAATTTATTTGTGTAGGTTGTCGTGTGATTGATTCAGTATTTGTTGTGGCTTAGTAAATAACTTGTTAAATTTAATTAACAATTAGGAGAATTATTTCCAGTTGCTGCAATAGGATTTCAAAAATGAATTTTTCACATGGTATTGTAGCACAGATGAGCAGTCAGAGTGCTTAGTAGCGAGGAAGGAGTTTCACTGTTCATTGAGGGGCAACAGTTCGAAACCCCAGAGGCAGCGCAATCACCTTGGCCAAGAGGTCGAATTCTTGAGGAGAAATCGATTTTTTCTGAGAGGGATAGAAAAATTCGATCTCTCCAGATCGAGGGTTTGCAAAGGCAGAGGGAGCAACCAGTATTTTTCGTAAAGCAGATCTCTAGTTGGACGCAACAATTTTGTAGTAGTTGCTATTGCAATACTAGCGTTGAAAGGAAGAAGAGCACACACTGAGGGAAAATTTTCCTCAGGTAACTTACAGTCTCAGGAAGTTCGAATTCCCTTACATATCAACAGTCGTTGTGAGGAGTCTTTCTCACTCCATAAGGGGGTGCGAATAGCCTAGCAACAGTTGAGCAGAAGGGAAGAGGAGATTTTCGACATTATTTGTGAGATGGCCACTGTCGGACTTCGTGATCAGGACAAGTTGGATGGAGCTTCCAACTATGTCATATGGAAGGCAAGGATGTCCTTCCTTCTAGATGAATATGGCCTGAAGCCATATATTGATGCAGTTGTAGCAGTGCCCCAGGATGCAGATTAGCTGAAGGAATACCAAAAGGAGATGGCAAGGGCAAAGAGGTTGATTCTTGACGGTGTTCGAGATCAAATTGTATCACACATAGCGAGCCAGGGAATGACCAAGGATATGAGGGATACACTTTCCACGTTGTACCAAGGCACTTTCGAGCAGTGTTAGAATTTCTAAGTTTAACTCGTTAGACATTCTTCTTGTACTATCTGGTTTATTTCTTCCTACTTGGTTAATTACTTAACAAGTTATGTACCAAGTAAATACTAAAAATAAACACAAGTACAATATCAACATCTACAGATCATCAACTGAAAGAAAACAAGCACACAAGTGACATCGTTATTTTTGGACAAATGTCCCAGAAAACCGGTGTAGCTATTAAGAGGGTTATATTATTATGCAGTTTATCAGAGTACATTTGGGTGCCTAAACCGGTTCACTCGACAGAGAAAATTATACGGCAGCAATACCTCTATATCCAGAAACAGGAATTCAGAAATCCTGTCCCACAGAAACCCTCTCCAGCACAATTGAAGCACAATGTTGGCCCTTCTAGCCATTGTGTCAGCCCTCTGCTGACTTGCGTCAGCCCCAGGACCCTCTGCATCAGCCCTTTGAGGCACTGCGCAGCCTCTAGAGGCTTCTATGTCACTCCCTCTGCCCTCTGCGTGGATGAGACAGTCTCTCTGGGCTCTGCATAGCCTGGACTGGCTACTACTCTGGTTGTCTCTGCTTCTGCGCTGGTCCCTCAGTATCGTCTCCGCCTCTCTGCCTCATACTCACTACCCCTCACTGCTGATCACTAATTCAGCTTTGCTTAGCAAACCCGCTCTAGCAAAATGAATGACTGATCACTTTGGTGTGTTCTCCAACTGACCCTCAAGCCTCCTCTTATACTTTTCTTGTTGGTCCTTCAACAACCGAGATTAAATCTCTAATCAATGGCTAAGATTAGATTTGGCTTGATCCATGCCTTTTGGAACCTTCTAACCTAGTTTTATATTAATAACCATTAATATTTTATTTTTCCTAAGTTTAGACTTAGGAACTCCATTAAAAATATTAATTATTTTAGTAGCTCCCAAATCGGGTACAATCTGTCCAAACCATTTATGGGTCTTGGAGATCTCATGTGCTTTAGCCTCTCCACCAATTTTCATGGCTAGAGCACATCCGATGCTACCCCAAATCAACAATCCCTCTTAGCGAGGACTATGCTCTAGTAATACTCCACACTGAGTATCACACTGATTATCCGACACCAGTCCCTGTGCTGATGCTAGGCCTCCCCGCCCAACATCCTCTGCACTATTGCATCTTGTACTGCTGCCCATGGCCCTGCCACTGCCACTGCTGCATCCGTACGACAACTCCCTCTGCATCCGTGCTGTTGCTGGTCCATCCTCCCAGCACTGCATCCCCTCTCATCATGCTGCATCGTGCTACTGCATACTGCTACTGCACTACAACTCAGTTACTGAGAAGTAAGTAACTGATCCACCCAACTCTGACATCCTTGTCAGGCTAGAAACACTCCTGATGTTGAAGCTCCCTCTGCTGCTAACAAGTGCTCCCTCTACTGACCTCTGCGTTGCTGCAACAACTCCCTACATCTCGCACCGTTGCACACCTCTCTGTGCCATCCTGCATTGGTGCAACACTCCCATGCCTCTCGCACTGTTGCAACCTGCTAGCCTCGCGCTGTCCCAGGACTCCTGCACTGTAGCACTCTCTGCCGCTCCATCCGCATCCGTCTCTACCGATATCCATCAATGTCGCTACTCCTCTTCGGGGCTCCCGTAGCAAGGTATAATCCAACAGGTTGGATACCTCAAGGATCCTGCCCCTCATCACCTTTAGTCCTCTTGACTACAGCTCGATGTCTCCCCACTTCTTCTCAAGTGGCACATGAGCACTCATGGCACAATTGTCCTCCTCCTCGACTTCTTTCTCCGCCTTTGCAGGCATTGCCTTCAAGTCCGAAGCCTCTCCCTTGCTCTTCTTCCTAGGACATTGGTTCGCAAAATGACCCAGTTCCCCACAATGGAAGCACTTGACCTTGGAGAGGTCCTTCTTCTTCCTCTTCTCCTGCTTTCCCGCAGATGCTAGAGCCGCATCCTCTTCTTCCTCCTTCTTGATTCTGACCCCTTTGCCGCTACTCCCCGCCTTGGTCAGTCGTCTGATCTCTTCTTGACGAAGAGCCGCCCATAGTTCTTCCCAATCTGGAAGACTTGTCCTGCCCAGTATGCTATGGACAAATACCTCCCAACCCTCGAAAATTGCGTTCAGTGCGATCCTCACCATCAATTCCTCATCCGGCGTGGCCCCTATGGAAGTTAGCTGGTCACGGATCTCCTTCAAGCGACTGAGGAAGACATCTATCTGCTCTCCCTTCTGCATCTTGTATGCCCTTAGCTGATTCTCTAGGAGAATCTTCCTCTGCATGGAAGTATGTTGGTACAATGTCTTCAAGGCATCCCACATCTCCTTTGCCATTTCCTTCTTGGCAATATGTGGTACCACATGATCCTTGATCCCATCAAGGATGATGCACTTAGCCTTCGCCATTGCCTCCTCGTACCTTTCATTAGCTACCGGGTTAACTGGGACAACTATCATTCTCGTGACGAAGCCCTTGAGGCGATGTCTGCCTAGAATGGACAAGATCCTAGCCTTCTAGACCACAAAGTTGGATGCTTCGTCCAACCTATCCTGATCTCTCAGCCCATTTACGACCATCTCGCTGCTCTTCTTTCGACTCCTCCGAGTCTCTCTACTTCCCTCCTGGAAGTCCTTTGTTCGACTCTTGTTGAGTCTCAACTTCTCGTTTGGAAGTTCTCGGTTCAACTCCCTCTAAGTCTCGATTTCCCTTCTGGAAATCCGTTTGCCAACGTCAAGTTGCCCCACTTTGATCGTTTGTGCAACTGCGCCACTGATCCGGATTCCTTGGCTAGAAATCCGCCTTGACAACAACTCCCTTCAACTTGGTCTTGCCCTATTAGGTATTGTTCTGACCACAGTACCCTACCTACTTCGCTCCACAAATTACCCATAGCCTCTTATACCCCAAGAACTGAAGGATTGAGCCACTTGGCTCTGCGCAATCCTAGCACCGACAAATAAGTTCCCCCAGCCAACTACGTTAGCCCTCCTGGCCTCTGCGTGAGCCTGATACTACCTCCCTTAGCCTCTGCGCTGCCTTTCTCTGGCCCAGAATGATGACGCAATCCCTCTGCATCACTCCTTCCTCTGTCACCTTCTGCAAGGATCAGCTTTGTCACTCGGGACAGCTGAATCTGCTGCAAATGCTCTGCTTGGCTGATGCCTTCAGTTTTCCTATGATCTGCAACCACACTCTGATACCATGTTGGAATTTCTAAGTTTAACCCGTTAGAAATTCTTCTTGTACTATTTGGTTTATTTCTTCCTACTTGTTTAATTACTTAACAAGTTATTTACCATGTAAATACTGAAAATAAACACAAGTACAGTATCAACATCTATAGATCATCAACTGAGAGAAAACAAGCACATAAGTGACACTGTTATTTTTGGACCAATGTCCCTGGAAAATCCCAATGTAGGAAAACTAGTGTAGCTATTCAGAGGGTAATATTATTATGCAGTTTATCAAAGTACATCTGGGTGCCTAAACCGGCTCACTCGACAGAGAAAAATATATGGTAGCAATACCTCTATATCTGGAAATAGGTATTCAGAAAACCTGTCCCACAGAAACCCTCTCTGGCACAATCCAGCCGTGGCCGTTCTGGCCACTGCGTCAGCCCCAGGACCCTCTCCGTCAACCCTCTGAGCTACTGCGCAGCCTCTGGAGGCTTCTGCCTCACTCCCTCTGGCCTCTGCGTGGATGACGCAGTCTCTCTGGGCTCTGCGCTGCCTTTGCTGGGCTCTGTGTAGCCTGGACTTGCTACTGCTCTAGCTGTCTCTGCTTTTGCACTGATTTCTTAGTATCGTCTCTAGCTCTCTACCTCGTACTCACTGCCCCTCGTTGCTAATCACTGATTCAACTTTGCTTAGCAAACCCGCTCTAGTAAAATGAATGACTGATCACTCTGGTGTGTTCTCCAACTAACCCTCAAGCCTCCTCTTATATTTTTCTTGTTGGTCCTTCAACGGCCGTGATTAAATCTCTAATCAAGGGCTAAGATTAGATTTGGCTTGATCCATGACTTTTGGAACCTTTTAACCCAGTTTTATATTAATACCCATTAATATTTTATTTTTCCTATGTTTAGGCTTAGGAACTCCATTAAAAATATTAATTATTGTAATAGCTCCCAAACTAGGTACAATCTGTCCAAACCATTTCTGGGTCTTGGAGATCTCATGTGCCTTAGCCTCTCCACCAATTTTCATGGCTAGAGCACATCCGATGCTACCCCAAATCAACAAGAAGTGGAAGATGTACTCAGAGGAGGAGTTGAGGCTCATTCAGATGCAGAAGGGGGAAAGCATATACCCCTTCCTCACTAGAATTCAAGAGGTCCGTGAGCAGTTGCCAGTTGTTGGGACAACGCCTCAACCCACAGAGCTGGTGCGATTGGCACTAAATAGTGTCTCCGAGGAGTGGCAGGTTTTTTCTAAAGTATTTTGGGCAAAGATACCTTGCCAAGTTGGGATAGGATGTGAGCCGACTTACAACAGGAGGAGTTGAGACGAGCTCTATTGAAGAGCTCCATCAGTGCCAGCAACAACGGATCGAAACAGGTGAAGGAGGAGGAGAATGTGGCCATCGCATTGAAGGGTCCCAGTCAGGGATAGGGGGAGTGGCGAAAGAAGAAGAAGGATTTGTCAAAGGTCAAGTGCTTCAGATGTGGTGAGCTTGGTCACTACAACACCCAGTGTCCTCTCAAGAAGGACAAAGAGGAGAAGCGAGACCAGCAGAGATTGATAGGGTTTCCTCCAGGTTGGAGGAAGACTTCGCCATGTTCGCTGACATACTCCCAAGAGTCAAATGGGTTGACTTGGTGTTGTAGGCTCAGAATGCTATAGATGGGTAGGATTCTTGAGGAGGTACACCTCTTGAATCAATACCTTGCTACGGGGCCCACAATATTTTGTAGTAGGATGGATCAGTGGCAGTAAATGCAGTCAGATGCCAGAGTGACAGATGCAGAGTCTTGTTGTAGTCAGATACTGGACAACGTAGTGCAGAGTTGGCAGCAGTGCAGAGTCAATAGCAGCGCAAAGTCCTCAATGACAACGCAGATACTAGCAGCAGTCAGAGACTCGGGTGACAAACGTATCATACTGATCACAATTGGTTTAGTATTTAGGATGCTTTTTAGTTGCAGCAACAACAGATGGAGAGGGAGTTGCAGTGCAGATGCAGTGTTGGCAGCAATTTTGTAGGGTCAACAGCAGCACAAATGCAACACATATCAGAGTTGTGCAATAGTTGGTGGGCAGCAACAGCCAAATATCAATAGCGTGACAGGAGATGATGTAGAGACAGGGTATGTCTACAGGAGGCAACCACTCTAGAACACATTCCTCGCTAAGAGGGAGTGTTAGTTTTTGAAGCATCATATGTGTTTTAGCCTTGAAATTTTGTGGAGAGCCTAGAATGCATGAGATCTCCAAAACCCAGAAATCGTTTCTAGAAATTCCGCCTAGAAAATGACTTAATTAGATTATTAACCAGTTTTAAAATATTTCTTAACTCTAAACTTAGGGAATATGGTTAATCACTCATTATTAATTAAGTCAAGGCGTGAATCATCTATAAACTCACACGAATCGATCTAAAGATGATGCTAGCCATTGATTAAGTTCTAATCTTGGTCGTTGGTACTCCAACAGAGGATTATAAGATGAAGTCGATGTGGTGATGGAGAAGACACTTGAGCAGTTCGACTTCATGAGCAGATCGATTTCCAGAGTAGCAACAATCAGTTGCTGGAGAGAGAGCCAGTGAAATTGAAGCAGTGAGAGAGGGGCATGGACAGTGAAGCTGGAGGAAGTTTTCCTGATATGGTGAGTGCATTTGCAGAGAGGCAAAGGAGCCATAGAGAGGCTGACGTTGGGGCAGTGCAGTAGCCTCTAGAGGCAAGGCCGAATTGCTGGGAGAGTTTGACGTTTTCAGTTCCAGAAGTCAGGAAGGAGTCCTAGAGTACCAGAGAAGCGTCTTTCTGGTCAATAGCAGGAAAAACGACTTCATCAGAGTCCAGTTCGAGGCTAAACGTCCAGCCAACTATGTAGAGGCTCAAATGGCTGAAATTTTGAAGGCAAGTTCTGTCGGCAGTGTTGAATTTCCACGACCTTGGGTCTAGGTTAGAGTCTTAAAATCACTGATGCTACCAAACCAAGAATCTCAACCATAAATTACTTTGCATAGCGGAAATACAAAGCAGTAAATCACACATTCACAGAACATAGACAACTTTTTAATTTTTCAACCCAAACTCGTTATATTAACAACATATAAATTTATAATACAACAACCTAGGGCTCCCGTACCAGGGATAATGACCCTTAGTACAAGATACAAAACTAGGGCTTGGTGTCGGTCCATCGACAACCAATCTGCCCTCAACAAGATAATCTGACTGTCTAGCTGATGTAGAGCTCCTCACAATTGCCTTGGTTGTACCCTGTACCTGCCCGGTCCTTCATCTCCCGATCAACAACTCTTGCCTCTATCAATTCTCCAAGTCCATCTAGCCACTAAATCTTGGTTATCCAATCTACTCTCTAGTCGTGCCTTCATCCATCAAGGCAACAACACATCGAGACTCCTGTCAAGTTGTTCACAGCTCCACTTGTGAACAACTCTCAACTGCCCACTGCTGCTCCTCAACTACTCAGGGACTTCAGCCCACTATGGTCTTCCTACGCTGTTCTGAGTAAGGTCAACATAGGCCTTGGAGGGCTGCCACCTATCACTGCAAGATGTCCATCTCCCACAATGAACACGGCCTAGGAGGACTACCCATCATTAGTTGTAGAAGTCCTTCTCCACACACAAGTCTCGGGCTCCACAATTGCTCCTCTAGTTCGTTAACCGTTGAGCTCAACAACTGCCTCTCTCACAACTACCTTTGTCCATCAAGGTGTTGCTCACTGGGCTCCAACTTGGACACTATCACATTTTCCTCCAGCAGCCCATAAGTGCCCAATCTCGTCCACTCTTGGTCTTCTGTCACGCTGCTCTCCAACAGTCCATGAGAGACCAAGTCCACGTTGCAGCATCTACACCAATTAGGGCATCCTCGCACTTGGGAGACCCTTACACGTGGCTGCCCATAGACTTCTCCAATCCGCCCTTTGCTTCTGCAATAGAGGAGCTGTTACACAAATTTGGGAACATCAATATGTCCTCGCCTAAGACACCATCAATCCATCATACATGGGTCCATCTGCAACATACCTTGTTGCTGTCCTCTTGCCTTCCGATCTGATGTGCCTACTGTCACCTTGGTTGCTTGGTATGCCTCCCAACTATCCACGTGGGCTCCTCCAAACAACTCCTAAGGCCTCCTACAAGCAGCCCACAAACTGACCCAAGCAATGGTCAACACTTTGACCCAATGCACAACAATCTTCTGCTGCTCAATCACCGTGGAATTTGTCATTAGTATAGGGCATCTAATCACCAGATTTGCCCCTCCTCCTTGAATTCCACAGGTTGCCTTATAACGATCCAAACACTGGTCAATATCCTTGACCCAACACACCTCTAACGCTGCTCCAAATCTGCTCGTCACTTTGTTGTTCTTCACTGTTCTAGTTAGGGCACTTTGGCATACTGCTGCACCCCTAAACTCCTCAACAATCCTCGAATAACCCTCCAAAAATTGTGGTCTAGGCAAGGAGAGATACTCCTCCACGCTGAAGGTAAGGGCACAAAACAACCCTCAAAGCTAGCCACGCTAGCCTTGCTATAGTGGTATGGCCTGCAGCCTACCACACAACACTACTGCAACTCACGACACCCTTCAAACAATGTGACAGCCCATCCGTTAGCCTCCAAACAACCCTGCGTTCAGTCCTTAAAGCCTCGGCCTACCTGCAAGCATACTCAACCGCCTACAACAGCCTTCAGACCCCTGTTCAACCCTTGAAATAGACCTCCAACCTCACTGCCCTATCCTCTCTTGCTGCGGCCTCAAAACATAGATATCCGTCTCCTCCACGAGTTGTTCTCAAGATATGTGTTTGTCTATTTGGATGCCTAAATGACTCACATTCACCCTTTATTTATAGACCATATAGGCTCCACGAATTATAAGTGACACATCTATTGGATTGCTTTTACACGAAGCCTACATGAGTTGGTAACCAATAATTACCTTGTCAACTTCAAAAATTCATTTCTGTCTAACGACAACTCGGATTTGGACGATTCTTGATGCATTGGAATCGTATCGCCGAGTACTACATCCTCATCCATCACATGTCGTATCCTCATCATGGTTTTGGCCCAAATCATGATGGGTGCAAAACCCCCAAGCTTGGACCTCAAGCCCAAAAGCCCATTTGTGGCGCTTTGACCTCCAACCCTCGAACATCAGGGCTTGGAGTACCTCCCAAGCTACACAAAAATCAACACTCCCTCTTAGCAAGGGAGGTACTTCCAAGACTAGGAAGTAACCATCATCATCTGGTGACGACACTAGCCCGCTAGCATCCATCACTGCAGCGTACCCTGTAGATGAATCCGACAATCACTGTAGTGCCTCTGCCTCTTCACATCCGAACCTGAAGATCCTGAACCTCCATAGGGCTGCTCCCTCTGAGGCTAGACTCCCTCTGAGCCTACACGATCTCCATTGGCTTAGTCCTGCAAGCACTCATCCTCCTAGATCAAATACCACTCATGCAAATCCCTCCAATCTCGGATATGCAACATCACGATCCGATGAAGACTCTAGCCTGCCAACCTATAGTCCATCAAATGAAGCCATCTCGATCAACTTGATCTCGTCCATGCCAAAGAAACCCTCGAGTTGTCCCAACCATCCATGACAAGACATAGGAAGTCCACGATCTACAAACCGCCACACAACATACTAAAGTGCACTAGGTTCACCATCGATCCACCAAAACTCCCAGTCCATCTCATCATGTAGTCTATCAAGACCACATCTCCATGTCTCCAGCTGAACCCTTTGCTCCATGATCTAGAAACTGACAACTCTGTTTGAGTTGCTTCGCTGTGCACACTCTGATTCATTGTCCCTCAAAGTAGCTCAGAAATGCTCCGATACCATGTTGAATTTCCATGACCTTGGGTCTAGGTTAGAGTCTTAAAATCACTAATGCTACCAAACCAAGAATCTCAACCATAAACTACTTTTCACAGCGGAAATATAAAACAGTAAATCACACATGCACAGAACAAAGACAACTTTTTAATTTTTCAACCCAATTTCGTTATATTAACAACATATAATACAATAGTCTAGGGCTCCTGTACCAGGGATAATGGCCCTTAGTACAAGATACAAAACTGGGGCTTGGTGCTAGTCCATCGATGACCAATCTGCCCTCAACAAGATAATCTGACTGTCTAGCTGATGTAGAAATCCTCACAGCTACTTTGGTCGTACCCTGTACTTGCCTGATCCTTCAGCTCCCGATCAAAAACTCCTGCCTCTATCAATGCTCCAAGTCCATCTAGCCACTGAATCTCGGCTATCCAATCTACTCTCTAGTTGTGCCTTCATCCATCAAGGCCACAACACATTGAGACTATTGTCGAGTTGTTCACAACTCCACTTGTGAACAACTCTCAACTGCCCACTGCTGCTCCTCAGCTACTCAGGGACTTCAACCCACTATGGTCTTCCTGCGCTGCTCTGATGAAGACCAACATAGGGCTCATAGGGCTGCCACCTATCACTGCAAGATGTCCATCTCCCATAGTGAACACAGCCTAGGAGGACTGCCCATCATTTGCTATAGAATTCCTTCTCTACACACAAGTCTTGGGCTCCACAACTGCTCCTCTGGTTCGTCAACCCTTGAGCTCAACAACTCCCTCTCTTGCAACTACCTCTGTCCATCAAGGTGTTGCTCATCGGGCTCCAACTTGGAAACTATCACCCTGTCCTTCAGCAGCCCATAAGTGCCTAATCTCGTCCACACTTGGTTTTCTCTCATGCTGCCCTCCAACAGTCCGCGAGAGAACAATTCCATGCTGAGCATCTGCACCTAGTTAGGGCATCCCCACACTTGGGAGACCCTTACACATGGCTGCCCACAGACTTCTCCAATCCGCCCTTTTCTTCTGCAATAGAGGAGCTATTGGACAAATCTGGGAACATCAATATATCCTCGCCTAGGACACCATCAATCCATCATACACGGGTCCGTCTACAACACACCTTGCTGTTGTCCTCTTGCCTTCCGATCTGATGTGCCTGCTATCACCTTGGCTGCTTGGTAGGCCTCCCAATTGTCCATGTGGGCTCCTCTAAACAACTCTTAAGGCCTCCTACAAGCATCCCACAAACTGACCCAAGTAATGGTCAACACTTTGACCCAATGCACAACAATCTTCTGCTGCTCAATCATTGTGGAATCTGTCACTAGTATGGGGCATCTAATCACCAGATCAACCCCTCCTCCTTGACTTCCACAGGCTACCTTATCACGATCCAAACACTGGTCAATATCCTTGACCCAACGCACCTCTAATGCTGCTCCAAATCTGCTTGTCACTTTGTTGTTCTTGACTGTTCTGGTTAGGGCACTTCGGCATACTACTGTAGCCCTAAACTCCTCTCAATAGTCCTTGAACAACCCTCCAAAAGCTGTGGACTAAGCAAGGAGAGATACTCCTTCTCCACGCTGAAGGTAAGGGCACAAAACAACCCTCAAAACTGGCCACGCTAGCCTTGCTGTAGTGGTATGGCCTGCGACCTGCCACACAACACTACTGCTGCTCACGACACCCTTCAAACAATGTGACAACCCATCTGTTAGCCTCTTAATAGACCTGTGTTCATCGCTTAAAGCGTCGGACTACCTGCAAGAATACTCGGCCTCCTATAGCAGCCTTTGAACCCTTGTTCAACCCTTGAAACAAGCCTCCAAGCTTGCTGCCCTAGCCTCTCTTGCTACGGCCTCAAAACATAGATATCTGTCTTCTCCACGTGTTGTTGTCAAGATATGCGTTTCTCTATTTGGATGCCTAAATGACTCACATGCACCCTTTATTTATAGACCATAAAGGCTTCATGAATTATTTGAAGTGACACATCTATTGGATTGCTTTTACACCAAGCCTACATGACTTGGTAACCAATAATTACCTTGTCAACTTCAAAAATTCATTTCTCTCTAACTACAACTCAGATTTGGACGATTTTCGATGCGTTGGAATCGTATCGCCGAGCACTATTATCCTTATCCATCACATGCCGTATCTTCATTATGATTTTGGCCCAAATCACGATGGGTGCAAAACCCCCAAGCTTGGATCTCAAGCCCACAAGTCCATTTGTGGCGCTTTGACCTCCAACCCTCGAACACCAGGGCTTGGAGTACCTCCCAAGCTACACAAAAATCAACAGGGAGATTTCCTATGGGGTGAGGAAAATTCCTCACCAAATTTTTGCCAGTATTTTCTCTACAGGATTGTTTGTGTTCGGCATCTGGAATATTGTACTTAGATTTCACTGCTGCTTAATAATAAAACGCTCAGCTGCTGCACCGGTTTTCCCGAGTTGGGTTTTTCTGGGGACATTTATCCAAAAATAGTTGTATCATTTTATGTGTGTCTGCTAGAATTTCTTCCAATGTTTATTTCTTCCGCAATTTATTTGTGTAGGTTGCAGTGTGTGGCTCACAGTAAATAAATTGTTAAATTTAATTAACAATTAGGAGAATTATTTCTAGTTGTTGCAATAGGATCTCAGAAGTGAACTTTTCGCATTCCAACCATTTCATCATAGTTATTATCATCCTCATCATGCTTGTCACATCAAGTATCTTCACCAAGTTGAGGATTGTGTACCTACACAAACTAGATGGCAAGTACAACCAAATCTAGAGAAGCATGAAGTTAGCCATATCAGAATTACGGAAGCATTTCATCTTTATACATATTAGATACCCAGACTCAATTACAAACAAGAGACATATACTCTTCAACAACTTGCTGGGGACTTTGTCATAAACCCTAGACTACTTCATAACAACTTTCATTCCATCTAGGGTTTCAATGTTTTTCCAAAGGTATGACATACCTTACTTTAACATATAGAAAACCCTAGAAAGAATTCAAACATATATAAATCGTCCAACAACCTTTCAAAATTCATATGTTAGACTACTCACTAGGGTTTCATACAAATCCTAGATTTCATACAGAAGAATCAATCAAAGTCAATCACAGCTTAGTCATTAACATGACCAACTTCCACTAGGGTTAGTTGCAAACCCTAGATTTCCGATCAACCATCAAATCCAACCAAAACTCAGATTTCACAAATCTCAAATTATCATATTGTCATCATACATCACAAATTTTTACTTCTACTAAGGTTCAACTATAAAAACCTAGAATTCCATTTTTACAATCTCAATAATCACAAATACATTTCAAATTGTTACATCACATACTAGACAATTAACTACTACTAGGGTTTAGCTGCAAAACCCGAGATTTCCAAATATCATCATCCTAGAATTTCAGAGAAGGACTTCCATTAAATCCTAAAACTTATGACCATTATTAATAACTAGGTCAACCCATGTATCTAGGAATTCATTACCATGCATAAGCATATCATATGTATGACAATATTAATACATCTGAGCTAGACTAAGCTAGGATTTTGACCAAAAGGACATATCTATATATACCTAGGGTTCCATCATCATGCATATCATTTGTTAGTCAAACCCAACCTCACAAATATCAATACAAGTTAGACATATAACAAACTTGATTTAGACTAGGGTTTGATTAGACAAACACACACATACTAAGGCAATTGTTTCTAAGACATTATAAGCATCTTGCTTACACATTCCACCAAACCCTAATGAGTTAGGGTTTCAATGTAGAAACATAGCTAACCCAACATTACCAAAACTTTAAAGGTTCGAGATTTTAGACCTTATCATTCAATCCTAACAAGTTAGGTTTTTCTTGTCATACCAAAACGCAAACAAGACATCATCAACAAAAACTTCAAACAACATTTCACAATATCCCTAAGCAGTTTAGGGTTTCAGACATTCACATTAGCAAACCGTTCAGTTAGGGTTTTCCAGAACCTATCTAGGGTTCTACAAAATCAATTAAGAATATGAGTGGGTGTGGGTAGATTTATCAAGTGATGAATCACCTAGAGCAAGCATCACTATGATTCAATATAGTTAAACACAACAATGTTAGTAATAGATTGTCAAATGAATAGACAAAAGAAATCAATGTTTTAAAGCATACCTTTGTTCTTTGACAAACCTTGTCTTGAGAGGTCCTCTATCATACTCCTTGAGAATATAACAGATGTTTTTTGAAACATGAATATATGTTGGACTTCCAAAGATTCGGAGGTGATCCACGCTCGACTTCTTTCCTGTGAATACTTCTTCGGGAGTTGTATTCTTATGACTCCTATTTTAATGTATACGGATTTCATCGCTGCTTCTCCCCATAAGAACTTTGGTAGATCTTGATCAAGGAGCATAGTTTGAATCCCTTCTTCAGTTGACCTATTCTTTCGGCCAATCCATTTTGTTCGGGATATTAGGGAACAATGAGCTCCCTCTTTAATATCTGCTTCCTTACAATATGCAATCAATTCCTTAGAAGTGTATTTACCACCATTGTCAGACCTCAGAGTTTTTATCTTTCTTTCGGTTAGGGTTTCCACTTCAGCCCTAAACTCCTTAAACTTATCAAATACTTCATCTTTTGTCTTGAGAAGGTAGAGCCATGTCTTTCTAGAATGGTCATCAATGAATGTTAACTAGAGTAGGGATGACCTTATCATGTAATTGATCATACCTCCTATGCCATAGCTCAATGGGACTTGTTTCCATATGAACCAGAGCTTGAGGAGGTGGTGTGATGACTGTAAGGACTTCCTTCACGAACTCCAATAACCCTAGCTTTATCAACACTAGAGTCTTTTTCCAAACCAATACTCTTCCATCAACAAAAGCAATTATTTTCCCTTTATCTTCTAAACAAGAAATAGAAAGAAAATTCTTTTTCAAACCTAGAACATATATAATGTTGTTGAGATGCAGCTTCAATCCATTATCTAGTTTCAACGATGTTGATCCCAGGCCTCTAACAACATAGCTTTTGTTGTCACCCAATTCCACTGCATGAGAAGATGGCTTCTTTGATAGTGTATGAAATTGTTTACTTTCACCTGTCATGTGTGAAAATTTCTAAACCAAAATTCTACTACTACAACAATTGATTTATTTCACCTACTTATTATTCACAATAAGTTATTTACGAAATCCCTTAAACAAATATTAAAATAAATTTTACTGCAGTTATCACACAATTACCCAGAGAAAAATACATGCACAAGAACCAATCACATCAACACAGTTATTTTTGGACAATTGTCCCCAAAAAAACCTAATGTGTGAAAACTGGTGCAGCAGATGAGGGCTTTTTTAATATTCAGTAGCAATTGCTTTTAGAAGGAATGATTTTACAGAGAAACTGAAAGAAAACACCTGAGACTTTCCCTTTGAGACCTTCTGACACTTTGGGGACCTTGCTCCCACTTCTGTGTCACCCCTGGATCACTCTGCGTGGCCCAGCGTGGCTCTGCGTTCCTCTACGTCAGCCTACGTAAGCTCTGTGTCTCTCCTCTGGACTGCGTCTCTCTCTATGTTGTCTCCCACTGTCCCTGTGTCACCTCCTCCTCAGTCACTACCTACTGCTGATGCCCTCCTCTTTCTCCACCCTGCTACTCTCCCTCTAAAATCGATCTCCTCTGCTTGAGAATCGATTTTCCTTGAGATACTGAGTATCTGCCAGTGTTTCTCCAAATGATCCTCAAGTCTTCTCTTATACTTTTCTTGTTGACGAATCAACGACCGAGATTAAGTCCCTAATCAACGGTTAAGATTAAACAGACTTGATCCTCGTCTTTTATAATCTTCTCACCTTATCTTTATTAATACCCATTTATAGTTTTATTTTCCTAAGTTTAGACTTAGGAACCCATTAAAAATATTAACTATTTTATTAATTCCTCATATGAGTGGAATTTCTCAAAACGATTTCTAGGTCTCAGAGATCTCATGTGCCTTAGCCTCTCCTCCAAATTTCAAGGCTAGAGCACATCTGATGCTACCAAAAATCAACACTCCCTCTTAGCGAGGAATGTGCTCTAGCAATGCTTCACTATAGAAACATCACACTGATCTTCCGCATCGGTACCTGTGCTGATGCTTGGCTTGCTGCCTCACATCCCCTACACTGCTACGTCCTATACTGATGCCCATGACATTTCCACTGCAACTGCCGCATCTGTACTGCAGCTCCCTTCCGACATGCTGCATCATGATGCCCATAACGCTGCTACTGCTAACTGCTACACTACAACTCCTAACACTTATCCATTTCTGCTACTGAAATGGATTCTTTACCATCCCCATCTTCTCCTTGAAATAAACAAACTTTGTTCTTCCTAGAGCCTTGGTGAGGATGTCTGCCACTTTTCTTGTGTAGGAGTGTATCTCAACTGTACTGCCCCTCGTTGGACACAGTCTCTGACAAAGTGACACTTGATATCAATGTGCTTCGACCGATCATGAAATACTAGATTCTTAGAGAGCTTGATGCAATTTTGATTATCACACATGATCCTGGTCGCTTCCATCCTTCTCTTGAATAGATTCACAAGAAATTTCCTAAGCCATATGGCTTCGCATGAAGCTGTGCTAGTTGCCATATATTCTGCTTTAGCTGAGCTCAGAGCCACGGATTTTTGTTTCCTACTACACCAGGAAGTCATTCCTAATCCAATGTTGAAACAATACCCAATTGTATTTTTCCGATCTACTAAACTTCCAGCCCAACCTGTGCCAGTGAACCCACTCAGTCTAATGTCATTGCCTCTGGTGTACAATAGTCCATACTCGACTATTCCTTGTATATACCCGAGAACATGTTTGGTTGTTGCCTAGTGTGCCCTCTTAGGTTCCACCATGAATTGACTGAGGGTGTTGACAACGTAACAAGTGTCTAGCCTGGTATTGACCAGATACATCAGGGACCCTATAAGCTGCCTGTACAAGGTGGGATCAACATCTTTATCTTCTGATGCATCAATCTTCCTCTAGTTGGTGATCATTGAAGTAGCCATACTTCTACAGTCCTGCATCCTGAATCTCTTCAAGATTTCTGTAGCATGTCTCTCTTGTCCAAGGAAGATCTCACCCTTTTGCTGCCAAACTTCCAACCCCAGGAAATAATGCATCTGTCCCAAATCCTTCATGTCGAATTCTGTGGCTAGGTTCTTCTTGCAGTTTTTGATGAGCCTGGATGACCCTGTCAGGAAGAGATCATCCACATATAACACTACGATTAGAGGCTCATTCTCTACGACCAGTTAGTAGAGATTAGGGTCTGCGTCACTCTTGACGAACCCCATCTTCAGCAAGTAGCCATCAATTCGACCGTACCATACCCTAGGTGCCTGTTTAAGCCCATAGAAGGCTTTCTTTAATCTGCATACATGAGATTTCTTCTCATATGTCTCAAAACCTTATGGTTGTTCAATGTATACTTCCTCTTCTATTACCCCATTCAACAATGTCGTCTTGACATCAATATGATGAATCTCCCACCCCATCTGTGCTGCAAGAGATATCACGATTCTAATAGAAGTATACCTGGCTACTGGGGCGAAGGTTTCTTCGTAGTCTATCCATTCCTTCTGAGCATACCCCTTAGCCACAAACCTGGCTTTGTATTTCTCCACATTGCCGTCTGCAGCATATTTGACCTTATAGATCCATCTCAAACCTACCACTGATTTGTCCTTAGGCCTAGGTACCGCTTCCTAGACATCATTGACCATTATAGAGATGTATTCCTCCACCATAGCATCCACCCATACTTGATGCTGAATGGCCTCCTGAAAACTAGAAGGTTCCCTAACCTGAGCTACTAAGGCCTAGTATTTGTCTGGTTGTCTTTGCTCCCTTTTACTATTCCTGGGTGCACCAATGAAGTCTTTTGCGCCCTGTAGAATCTGTTGAAGTTCCCGACTCGTTCTTCCACTGGTAGTAGGCACCTCTATCAGTTCTTCCTCGTCTTGAGATTACTCCTGTTCTGAAGCTTTGTCTTCAGGAGAATTTCTGGTACTAGTTTCCGCTGGTTGAAGTGGTTTGACCAACGAATCGTCTTTCGACTGCTCCTTGGAAGGCATTTCTCTTGATTTCCTGTAAGCTCTATCATCCATGAACTTTACATCTCGTCGAACTACTACTTTCCTACTCCTAGAAGATAGACTCTATATGCCTTAGCATTCTCGCTATATCCCACAAGATATCCTTTCTCAGCAGTTTGATCTAATTTCTTTCTCTTCTCTTCGACTATATGGCAATACGTTAAACTCCCAAATATCCTGAAATGATTGACTTCAGGTGTCCTCCCGGTGAAGACCTTCTCCGCAGTGATTTTGCCCAATGCCCTGTGAGGAGTCCTGTTCTGGACATAAACTGCCATGTTGCATGCTTCTGCCCACAGAAATTTAGGCATATCCTGATCATACAACATCACTCTAGTTGCTTCCCAAATAGTCCTGTTTTTCCTTTCTGCCACTGCATTCTGCTTCGGATTGTAGGGAGTTGTCCACTCTCTTTTGATGCCTTCCTTAGCGCAAAAATCAGTGAAGTCCTTGTCAACATACTCTCCACCATTGTCTGAGCACAGCGCTTTTATCTTTCTTCCTATTAGATTCTCCACTAAAGCCTTGAACTCTTTGAATCGATCGAAAACCTCATCCGTGGTTTGCAGAAAGTAGATCCAAGTCTTTCTGGAATGGTCATCGATGAAGGTGACGAAGTATTCGGCACGATTAAGAGCTTTTGTGGACATCGGTCCGCAGATGTCTGAGTGTATCAATCCTATCACAATCTTAGCCCTATTGTTACTTCTGGAAAACGTTGCTTTGGCATATTTTCCCAGAGCGCACCCTCTGCATACACCATCTCGTTTAGTACTTAGTTCTGGAACTTCTGATACTATTTTCCTAAGAATTCTCAGAGCCCCATGGTGTAAGTGTCCTAGCCTCCTGTTGACCACTACTGGTCAACTTCCCATGCAGTACACCCTCTTTTCTTGGCAGAAAGGGGTAGCACCTGAACGACGTGTCCGTGCCAGCCTACAGTCATCAGCAGCTTGAGGATTTCAATTGTAAACCCAGTCTGCATATATGAATTGTAAATAATCTAAGCAGACATGAGTCAATGTATGTAATTTGCCTAGGTGGACCTAACTTTCTATTGATAATCTACGTCCCGGAAGGTTTTTTGTCTCACCGATCCACGGATCGGCAGAGTTTTCCTTCAAACCTGACCCCAAAGTCGGGATGGATTTCGTCATCAGAACTTTGGGAGAGTCTTATATGTTAGTCTGCTAGATTATAGTTGTGTCGCAGAACTGGGTGTTCTATGAGGGTCTGTGTTAAGTGGGTTCATCCCTTTGAGATGTAAATTGTAAAAAATCATGATGTAATGTGTCCTGAGGGTTGAGAAATGTTTTAAATCCCCTCGTGAGTCCTAAGTCCTAGGTCCTAGGTGATGTTTCCAATGGCTTAGTTCGATGATCCATTTAAAAAATGAAATAAAATAATAAACATTTAAAAATTTTAATAAAAAAAAATAATAAAAGATTAAAAATTTAAAAATTTAAAAAAATGAAATAAATAAAAAAATAATAAAAATTCAAAAATTCAAAAAATAATAATAAAAAATAATTTAAAAATTTAAAAACTAATAATAAAAAATTAATTGAATAAATCGACGGATGAGATCAAGAGATGTCTTGATCCTCATCAACGGTCGAGATCATTTTTACATGGATCAATCGAACTAGCCGTTGGAGCATTTCCTTTAAATAGGGTGCTAGGAGTCATTTTCAGATCATTCGATCTGTGAGTCAGTACTGAAAAAGCTCTCGTGTAATCTGATTTTCTGGTTAATAAAAGAAGACTTTGGGGTCCAAATTGTGCTGGTGTTACTCTCTGGAATTGCTGTGAGATCTTAAAATTTTCTGCATTATTTCAGTTTTCAGCCATTAATCATAGCTTGTTTTTTGAGTAGTGTGAGCACAGGTATCTTGTTCACTTGCTAGGGTTTGAAGGCTGCTAGGGTTTCTGAAATAATGGCAGGTATCTCCATTATTTACTGAGATCTAGCAGTTTTCCTTCTCTCTGTGCTGATGGTTGCTTGAGATGTGCAGGAAAACCTGTTGATAGAGAATATTGGTGGGCATTTGGGGAAGTTCTAGGCTGAACCAGCCGACTCCCACAGGCTTTTCTGTGCAGAGCCTAGCTGATTTTGGCCCTGGGTTTATCATTTAAAATTTCTTTTCTGGTTTACGTGAGAGATTTCTGAAGTATTATCTGATATTCTAAATATTTCCTGTTATTATTGGTTAAATCAGGCTGTCAAGGGGCCATATATCCACTTCTTTTCTGGATCTAGGGTTTTACTGCAAATTTTTTTTTGTGATTTTAGGATTAATTTTTAAGGGTTTCATTTATTTTTATTTTTTTTCTTTAGGTTTCTGGTTGTTTGATTCATCATTTTCAGGCCGCAGGTGCTACAGATCAGAGAAAAGCTAGATATAATTGGAGAGGTTTCATCGTTTTCTGGGCTGCTCATTCATATTGCTGCTATCCCTATCCATCTGGGCAGTCGTTTTACGTGGCAAGACGTGCACTCCATTGAAACCCTGTGGATCTGTGTATCCCCTGAGTCAAATTCATCACGCAGACAAATTTCATGTAGACACTCATCGATCCAAATCAATAAACGCTCTAAAGCGATCTCAGTCCCTTGTGCCGTCGACCTGTGCAGCAGTAAAAAATTGTTACGGTTGGTACAAATTCGTATCTGGTCAGCAACGTCAGGCTATCCACGCATCTTTCTCCAGATCGCCACCGTCACTTGTTGTTTCTGAAACATTCCGCTCCAATTTCTCATCGTGAATCCGATTTCGGGCATCGTATGCAGGAAAATCACTGTGCCAGGTAACGTATCTGGGATTTACGATTTGATCTATGCAGCAGGTAACGTATATCAGCTATCCGTCAAAGGTTTCAACCCAGCACGCAGGTATAATGCAACTCGTCTTTTGAATTCTGCTGAGAGATATAGCGTTGATTTCAAGTTTTTGTCATTCTGCCGTCGACTGCAAAATCCCTTAGTTGAGTTTCGGTGCTGGGTTTCCCTTCCGCCGGTGACCAGGAGACAGTCGTATTGCGGTTAGCGTATCAGGTAAGTCGAATCTTGGCTCAGGAAATGGTTGAATCGAGCTATTGCTGCTGTCGTGGTTCCGATTCACTCGTTCACCGTAATATTGCCAAACCGTTAGTATAGTCGTAGGCTTACTTAGGATTTAATTTATTTGTTAGGTTTTGAATAGTTTTCGTTAGGTAGATTTTATGTTAGTTCTTTTTTATATTTAGATTTTAATTTTTTTATTTATATAGTTGCATAGAATATAAAAGGCATTTCATTGTTTAGGCTTGGTTTGGTTTTAGATTTTAACTTCATTTTATTTCTTTTTTTAATTTTAATTTGTTTACTTTTAGTTTAGTCTAGATTTAGAACTTTAGATCTTAAAATTTTAGTTTTATTTTATTTTTTTTAAATTTTTTTTTTAGGCTAAGTCTCATTTTAAATTCATTTTCTTTTAAATTTATAAAATAAAATAAAAAAAAAATATAAAAAAAAAAAAAGGAAGAGGATTTTAGATTTGGTTTTATAGTTTAGTTGTAGATTACCTTTTTTTAGATTTCTTTTTTTTTTAACCAAAAAAAAAAAAAAAAAATTTCAAAAAATTTTCTTCGTCAGATCCAGCTATCTTCGGAAATTATCATTTTTCACGCTGAGATCTAAATTTTCAAGTCGAGATGCGAAGTTGAAATACGATTGTTGTTCATGGTGCATGTTTCTATATCATTTAACAAGTAATCGTTTTTATAATCATCTCTTAAGGCACTGGTCTGCTTCATTAATTAAATCCATCAAGTGCTTTTATATCGTATCTCGTGTCTCCCAACCAACTGGTCGACAGTTGGTCTTCATCATCCCACAGGGACTACCCCCCTTAGCCGCGGGAGACAGGCTTAAACGGAGGGATCGGGGATCAGAGTGACAGCCCCCGGTCTGAGCGTTGTCGTGTCAATTTGCGCGACAACATTTTTTGGCGCCGTTGCCGGGGACAGAGTTTTTCTGTCCTTGGTTCTTACACTTCAAGCTTTTCTGTGTCTAGCTTCTTGTTCAAGTGGCGACTCCACTTCCTATATTATCTGCAAGAGTGTACACTAGAAGACATCCAAGCAGTCTGTGCAACCCCACTCCTGATCCTGAAAAGGTTTACAGGGTGTGATCACACAAACTTGCTTCTCGTACACTCCTTGCAAATCTTGGACAAGAAGCCCTTTCCGATATTCATTTGCTCTTCAAAGGTCAAGTTAGGCGCAGCATCATGAGTCTGTACGCCCCTTGTGATTTTTCTAACATTCCTGGATCTCCTAATGCTATTCCATCTGTTGGGTTAGACAAATTGCCTAATTTTCAAGGGGATAATGCCGTTACTGTTAATTCCCACTTGCGAGATTTCAATATATGGATGGCTAAGTATGCTAGATCTCCTGATTTTGATCATGAAGATGTCAGGATGTCTCTTTTTGTCTTGACTCTAGCAGGTGATGCTTATGACTGGTTTACAGAAAAACCTCCAAATACATTTAACTCTTTACAATCAATCATAAATTCATTTAGAGAAAAATATGGAGATAAGAGAGAGGGAAGACATCTTGTAAGAGCTCTTACTCTGATAAAAAAGAGAGAGGATGAAACTGTTGAAGAATTTAATAGAAGGTTTAATGGTATTATTAGAGAATTACCTCAAGACTATAAACCTACAGATAAAACTCTCCTAGATTTTTACATTGATGCCTTCAGTCCTGAACCATCTTATGAGTTAAGGCGTGCTAAACTCACTGATTATCGAGATTGCCAAGCCTTAGCTATAGAGCTTGAAAAGGACAAGGCAGCTTCTGGGAAATCTGAAATCCCAGGTTTTGATAGGGCTGCTACGAAACTAAAGGAACCTAAGGGAAAAGCAGTCCAGGAGCCAGAAAGTGAGCTTGTTCTTAAATTGCTTCAAAAAATTGAAACTATGGAAATCAATCATAATAAGGAGATAAACACTTTGCAGAATAGATTGATTCAGATGGAAAGAACGTAATCGCAAAATTTTCAGCCTCGAAATAATAATAACAGAAATAATAATTGGCAAAGAAGGGGTCAATCTAGTGAGCAGAGACCCCCTAACCCGCTTACTAATCTGGTAGATGATGCCCCTCCTTACTGTCGTGCTTGCGATGCTTTTCACGAAGAGTCCTCTTGTCCCACTATCAGAAGACTCTTGGATAATGGAATGCTTGGAACAGGTGAGCAAATAAACGTAGTAGGGAGCAAGTTTCCTGTGCCCATGAATGACTGGATAGAGGTTAAGGAAAGGAGCTATGATGTTGTGAACCCTAAATCTGCTTTTAGTATAAATAACCTTGAAAACGAAGATGACATTTTGGCTAGGCTATATGGTGAGAAACCCTCTCCTGAGAAAATTTTAGAAATTGCTAGAGATAGGGGTTTGACATACCAGAGAAGGGATAAAGATCAGAGCGGAAATCAAATTCCTCCTCGAACTTTAAACCCTGGTATAAACTCTGGAATAGATGTCGATTTGGGTAGTTGGTTTAATAATGCTAAAATTTGGGTTCCCGTATCTGAGATCGCTAAGATCCCTTCCCAAAGAGACAAGTTACTAAAGGCAATTCAGGGTCCTCAAGTCAACACTTCTCAGCAGAAGATTCGCGAGGTTGACTATCATGATGCTCCTATTTATTTGCAAAGCGTAGATGCTGATAACAAAGATCATCAACCCTTCTTTATCACCTTATTAGTCAACGGGTATAAATTGAATAACTGCATGTTGGATTCAGGCGCATCTGCTTGTGTTATGACTAAAAGGGTCATGGAACAGCTTAACTTAAGAGTTTCTAGACCCTACTATAATATATGTGCTATGGATTCCAAGAAAATCGAAGTACATGGTTTAATCAAGGATTTACAAGTTCACCTTTCAGTTTACCCGGACATCATGGTTGTTATGGATATCGTTGTCGTTGATGTTCCTGATGCTTGGGGTATGCTGTTATCTAGAAAGTGGGCCTCTGATCTAGGAGGAAGCATTCAGATGAATTGGTCATATGCTATGATTCCTTCTCCTAGCGGTGATGGTTTTGTTAGGCTAAATAGAGAGCCCGAAAGGAAATTTCATGTTGAAAATCCTAAGAAGCCTCATAACGAAATAATTAGGGAGCAATCTGACATCGGGAACTATTCTATCATGTCTAATTTCATAATTCCTCCCGATGATAAGGTAAAAAATCTTAAAGATGAAGTCTGGTATATGTACTTCGATGGTGCGTTCTCTAGTCATGGTAAGGGTGCGGGAGTAGTGCTTAAATCTCCCCTTGGTCACATATTAAAGTTTGCCTATCGTTTAGAATTTGAAGCAACCAACAATGTCGCTGAGTACGAAGCTATATTGTTGGGTCTTGAATTGGCCAAAGCTTTGAGGATTAAATTGCTTAGCATCAAGGGGGATTCCGATCTGGTTATCATGCAACTTAAAAACAAATTCACATGTAGAAATCAGAGAATAAGAAACTATCGAAATGCTGTGTGGGATACTATGGAGCACTTCGATGCCCTTAACCTTGAAGCAATACCTCGAGAACAAAATAGTTTGGCGGATGAGCTTGCCGTAGCTGCTACCACTTTCCAATTGTCTGACGAGTTAATTAACAATAAAATTAAAATGGAAGTAATATTCAGACCATCTGTTCCAGACAACTCAGAGCATTGGCAAGTTTTTAATGATGAAAAACAAGTCGTTCGTTTTCTCAATAGTTTAGATGAGTTTGAGGATTTTCGCATAATTTCTCAGGAGGATGGATCTTTGAATCATGAACATATCATAAATCCTACTCCTAGAAATGTGGTTGCCTTGGAGCAACATTTTGATCGGCATGATGCCACGAAGCTTAGAGAAGAAAACAAGATGGACCCAGGCGAGTACCTCGAAATCAACATTGGTACTTCTGAAAATCCGAAAATAGTTAAAATTGGTAAAGGTACTAGTTTGGAGGAAAGGAAAAAGTTGACTGATTTACTTCATGAATATAGAGATGTTTTAGCTTTTTCCTATGATGAATTAAAAGGCTATAGGGAAGATGTTATGGAGCATACTATTCCTTTAAAGGACGAGAATGCTAAACCCTTTCGGCAGAAACTTAGGCAAATTAATCCGAAATTAGCCCCCTTGGTCCAGAAAGAGCTTGCTAAGATGCTTTCAGCAGGGATCATCGCTCAAACTAGGCATTCGACATGGTGTTCGAATTTGGTGATTGTTAGGAAAAAGAATGGTTCGATAAGACTTTGTGTCGATTTTAGAAACCTTAATCTGGCATGCAAAAAGGATAATTACCCTTTACCAAACATGGAAACTTTGTTGCAAAGAGTAACTGGGTCTGGAATGATGTCATTGCTAGATGGCTTTTCTGGGTACAATCAAGTTTGGGTTAAAAAGGAAGATCGACACAAGACCACATTCACAACACCATGGGGCACTTTTGAATACATTAGAATGCCATTTGGGTTGACAAACGCTGGGGCTACTTTCCAGAGGGCCATGGATTATGCCTTCAAAGGGTTAATCGGGAAAATCATCGAAATTTACCAAGACGATCTTACTGTTTTCTCTAAAGATGGTATCAGCCATATAGATCATCTTAGGAAGGTTTTTGATAGATGCAGAGAATATGGAATTTCTTTGAATCCGGCTAAATCTGTCTTTGGGGTAACTGAAGGGAAACTTCTGGGTCATATCATTTCTAAGGAAGGAGTCAAGGTCGATCCTGAACGAGTTGAAGCAATTCAAAAGATTCCTCTCCCGCATAACCTCAAGTCCCTTCAGTCTTTCCTTGGAAAGATAAATTTTATTAGAAGATTTATCCCGAATTATGCGGAAATAGCTAAGCCCATTCAAAGTCTTCTGAAGAAAGATGTGAAATTTGTCTGGCAGGAAGAAGGCAAAAGGGCTTTCCAAGAAATCAAGTCTGCTATCGCGAAAGCTCCTGTCCTTGTTAGTCCTGATTACTCCAAAGATTTCATGATTTTTTCTTTCGCTTCTGATGATACCATTGCCGGTGTCTTGCTTCAAAAGAATAAAGATGGTCACGAGCAGCCTATTGCTTTCATGAGTAGAGCACTTCAAAACTCCGAATTGAAGTACAATACCATGGAAAAGCAGGCTTATGCCTTGGTCAAGTCTCTTAAGCATTTTAAAACTTATGTGGGTTATTCTAAGATCATTGCTTTCGTCCCACATTCTGCTGTTAAAGACATATTAACTCAAACTGATTGCTTAGGGACTCGTGCTAGGTGGGTTACTAAGATACAGGAGTATGATTTAGAAATTAGACCCACCAAGCTGATCAAAGGCCAAGGTTTAGCTCAAATGTTAACTGAAAGTAATGAAAAGACTCTTGGTTTGTTCTGCCTTGACGATCTATCTTCGCCAGAGTTGAGAAGATTAGCTGAGCATGAATGGTATAAGGACATAGTTTACTATTTGACAAATCTTGCATGTCCTAACCATTTAGTCGCTCATAAAAGAAGGGCTCTTAGACTGAAAGCCACTAAGTACTGCCTTATGAAGGATGGCCTTGGATGGAGAAATCCTGAGGGCATAGTGCTTAGGTGTGTTGATGATATTGAGTCCAAAAGATTAATCTCCGATTTTCATTCAGGATTTTGTGGTGGTCATTATGCCGCTAGAACTACCGCCCACAAAATCCTGAGAGCTGGCTATTACTGGCCTTCGATTTTTTCTGATGTGCACAAGTATGTTAGAACGTGTCAAGCCTGTCAACTGTTCACTGGGAAGCAGAAGCTTGCTGCCCTTCCTCTACAACCTGTTATCGTAGAGGCACCTTTTCAGCATTGGGGTCTGGACTTCATAGGGAAGTTCCATGAAAATTCTAGCAATGGCTACTCTTGGATTTTGACCGCTACCGATTATTTCACTAAATGGGTCGAAGCCATTCCTGCTAAGAATGCCACTGAAAAGGTGATTATGGATTTCATTGAGAATAACATCATTACTAGATTTGGTGTCCCCGCTAAGATCACTACAGATAATGCCAAGGCTTTTAGTTCTTCAGAGTTTACATCTTTTTGCTTCAAATATGGCATTGTCTTATCTCATTCGTCGAATTACTATCCTCAGGGTAATGGTTTAGCTGAATCAAGTAATAAAAATCTCATAACCATTATCAAGAAGATAGTAGGAGATAACAAGAAGTCTTGGGACAGCAAAATCAAGTATGCTTTGTGGGCAGACAGAATTACTAAGAAGAAGTCTACTGGTAAATCTCCCTTTGAATTAGTTTATGGCTTGGATGTTACCTTACCTGTGCACCTAAAATTGCCAGCCTATCAGCTTCTCCAAAATTTTTCCACTAATAAAGATGTTGTTCAGAATAGGATAGATCAGATTGTGGAATTAGATGAGGCTCGTCGGACAGCTTTTGAGGCTATATGTAAAAATCAATCTAATATTAAGAAAAGCTTTGATAAATGCTCTCGATCTAGATCTTTGCAGGTTGGAGATATGGTTTTACTCTGGGATCGCAAAAATGAAAAGCCGGGAAAACATAAGAAGTTTGATAGTTTGTGGCTGGGACCATACATCATCAGAGATATCGCTGGGCCAAACTCATTCTACTTGAGCAGATTGGATGGCGAACCACTTGATCTACCAGTGAACGGCCAAATGCTCAAGCTGTTCTTCAGAGATGATATCTGATGCCATGGGGCATCTTCTGTATTGTATTTCTATCCCTACTCCTTGTCTTTTCAGCATGTCATTTCTGTTTTTAGGATTAGATTTACTTTTCATGTTATTAGTTAGTTAATAAATGAAGAGCTTTTATCTTCCCTGTGCTTAATGTATATGATGATTTTGGACGGACGCTACTTATATTTTGCTGTGTGTTGCATGGATGCAGATTCTGGATTCTCACATTCCTACAGAGCAGCAACGTGTCCCCAAGTAGAGCCAGATGTTGACCACTACTGGTCAACTTCCCATGCAGTACACCCTCTTTTCTTGGCAGAAAGGGGTAGCACCTGAACGACGTGTCCGTGCCAGCCTACAGTCATCAGCAGCTTGAGGATTTCAATTGTAAACCCAGTCTGCATATATGAATTGTAAATAATCTAAGCAGACATGAGTCAATGTATGTAATTTGCCTAGGTGGACCTAACTTTCTGTTGATAATCTACGTCCCGGAAGGTTTTTTGTCTCACCGATCCACGGATCGGCAGAGTTTTCCTTCAAACCTGACCCCAAAGCCGGGATGGATTTCGTCATCAGAACTTTGGGAGAGTCTTATATGTTAGTCTGCTAGATTATAGTTGTGTCGCAGAACTGGGTGTTCTATGAGGGTCTGTGTTAAGTGGGTTCATCCCTTTGAGATGTAAATTGTAAAAAATCATGATGTAATGTGTCCTGAGGGTTGAGAAATGTTTTAAATCCCCTCGTGAGTCCTAAGTCCTAGGTCCTAGGTGATGTTTCCAATGGCTTAGTTCGATGATCCATTTAAAAAATGAAATAAAATAATAAACATTTAAAAATTTTAATAAAAAAAAATAATAAAAGATTAAAAATTTAAAAATTTAAAAAAATGAAATAAATAAAAAAATAATAAAAATTCAAAAATTCAAAAAATAATAATAAAAAATAATTTAAAAATTTAAAAACTAATAATAAAAAATTAATTGAATAAATCGACGGATGAGATCAAGAGATGTCTTGATCCTCATCAACGGTCGAGATCATTTTTACATGGATCAATCGAACTAGCCGTTGGAGCATTTCCTTTAAATAGGGTGCTAGGAGTCATTTTCAGATCATTCGATCTGTGAGTCAGTACTGAAAAAGCTCTCGTGTAATCTGATTTTCTGGTTAATAAAAGAAGACTTTGGGGTCCAAATTGTGCTGGTGTTACTCTCTGGAATTGCAGTGAGATCTTAAAATTTTCTGCATTATTTCAGTTTTCAGCCATTAATCATAGCTTGTTTTTTGAGTAGTGTGAGCACAGGTATCTTGTTCACCTGCTAGGGTTTGAAGGCTGCTAGGGATTCTGAAATAATGGCAGGTATCTCCATTATTTACTGAGATCTAGCAGTTTTCCTTCTCTCTGTGCTGATGGTTGCTTGAGATGTGCAGGAAAACCTATTGATAGAGAATATTGGTGGGCGTTTGGGGAAGTTCTAGGCTGAACCAGCCGACTCCCACAGGCTTTTCTGTGCAGAGCCTAGCTGATTTTGGCCCTGGGTTTATCATTTAAAATTTCTTTTCTGGTTTACGTGAGAGATTTCTGAAGTATTATCTGATATTCTAAATATTTCCTATTATTATTGGTTAAATCAGGCTGTCAAGGGGCCATATATCCACTTCTTTTCTGGATCTAGGGTTTTACTGCAAATTTTTTTTTGTGATTTTAGGATTAATTTTTTAAGGGTTTCATTTATTTTTATTTTTTTTCTTTAGGTTTCTGGTTGTTTGATTCATCATTTTCAGGCCGCAGGTGCTACAGATCAGAGAAAAGCTAGATATAATTGGAGAGGTTTCATCGTTTTCTGGGCTGCTCATTCATATTGCTGCTATCCCTATCCATCTGGGCAGTCGTTTTACGTGGCAAGACGTGCACTCCATTGAAACCCTGTGGATCTGTGTATCCCCTGAGTCAAATTCATCACGCAGACAAATTTCATGTAGACACTCATCGATCCAAATCAATAAACGCTCTAAAGCGATCTCAGTCCCTTGTGCCGTCGACCTGTGCAGCAGTAAAAAATTGTTACGGTTGGTACAAATTCGTATCTGGTCAGCAACGTCAGGCTATCCACGCATCTTTCTCCAGATCGCCACCGTCACTTGTTGTTTCTGAAACATTCCGCTCCAATTTCTCATCGTGAATCCGATTTCGGGCATCGTATGCAGGAAAATCACTGTGCCAGGTAACGTATCTGGGATTTACGATTTGATCTATGCAGCAGGTAACGTATATCAGCTATCCGTCAAAGGTTTTAACCCAGCACGCAGGTATAATGCAACTCGTCTTTTGAATTCTGCTGAGAGATATAGCGTTGATTTCAAGTTTTTGTCATTCTGCCGTCGACTGCAAAATCCCTTAGTTGAGTTTCGGTGCTGGGTTTCCCTTCCGCCGGTGACCAGGAGACAGTCGTATTGCGGTTAGCGTATCAGGTAAGTCGAATCTTGGCTCAGGAAATGGTTGAATCGAGCTATTGCTGCTGTCGTGGTTCCGATTCACTCGTTCACCGTAATATTGCCAAACCGTTAGTATAGTCGTAGGCTTACTTAGGATTTAATTTATTTGTTAGGTTTTGAATAGTTTTCGTTAGGTAGATTTTATGTTAGTTCTTTTTTATATTTAGATTTTAATTTTTTTATTTATATAGTTGCATAGAATATAAAAGGCATTTCATTGTTTAGGCTTGGTTTGGTTTTAGATTTTAACTTCATTTTATTTCTTTTTTTAATTTTAATTTGTTTACTTTTAGTTTAGTCTAGATTTAGAACTTTAGATCTTAGTTAGAATTAGATCTTAAAATTTTAGTTTTATTTTATTTTTTTTAAATTTTTTTTTTAGGCTAAGTCTCATTTTAAATTCATTTTCTTTTAAATTTATAAAATAAAATAAAAAAAAAATATAAAAAGAAAAAAAAGGAAGAGGATTTTAGATTTGGTTTTATAGTTTAGTTGTAGATTACCTTTTTTTAGATTTCTTTTTTTTTTAACCAAAAAAAAAAAAAAAAAATTTCAAAAAATTTTCTTCGTTAGATCCAGCTATCTTCGGAAATTATCATTTTTCACGCTGAGATCTAAATTTTCAAGTCGAGATGCGAAGTTGACATACGATTGTTGTTCATGGTGCATGTTTCTATATCATTTAACAAGTAATCGTTTTTATAATCATCTCTTAAAGCACTGGTCTGCTTCATTAATTAAATCCATCAAGTGCTTTTATATCGTATCTCGTGTCTCCCAACCAACTGGTCGACAGTTGGTCTTCATCATCCCACAGGGACTACCCCCCTTAGCCGCGGGAGACAAGCTTAAACGGAGGGATCGGGGATCAGAGTGACAGCCCCCGGTCTGAGCGTTGTCGTGTCAATTTGCGAGACAACATTTTTTGGCGCCGTTGCCGGGGACAGAGTTTTTTTGTCCTTGGTTCTTACATTTCAAGCTTTTCTGTGTCTAGCTTCTTGTTCAAGTGGCGACTCCACTTCCTATATTATCTGCAAGAGTGTACACTAGAAGACATCCAAGCAGTCTGTGCAACCCCACTCCTGATCCTGAAAAGGTTTACAGGGTGTGATCACACAAACTTGCTTCTCGTACACTCCTTGCAAATCTTGGACAAGAAGCCCTTTCCGATATTCATTTGCTCTTCAAAGGTCAAGTTAGGCGCAGCATCATGAGTCTGTACGCCCCTTGTGATTTTTCTAACATTCCTGGATCTCCTAATGCTATTCCATCTGTTGGGTTAGACAAATTGCCTAATTTTCAAGGGGATAATGCCGTTACTGTTAATTCCCACTTGCGAGATTTCAATATATGGATGGCTAAGTATGCTAGATCTCCTGATTTTGATCATGAAGATGTCAGGATGTCTCTTTTTGTCTTGACTCTAGCAGGTGATGCTTATGACTGGTTTACAGAAAAACCTCCAAATACATTTAACTCTTTACAATCAATCATAAATTCATTTAGAGAAAAATATGGAGATAAGAGAGAGGGAAGACATCTTGTAAGAGCTCTTACTCTGATAAAAAAGAGAGAGGATGAAACTGTTGAAGAATTTAATAGAAGGTTTAATGGTATTATTAGAGAATTACCTCAAGACTATAAACCTACAGATAAAACTCTCCTAGATTTTTACATTGATGCCTTCAGTCCTGAACCATCTTATGAGTTAAGGCGTGCTAAACTCACTGATTATCGAGATTGCCAAGCCTTAGCTATAGAGCTTGAAAAGGACAAGGCAGCTTCTGGGAAATCTGAAATCCCAGGTTTTGATAGGGCTGCTACGAAACTAAAGGAACCTAAGGGAAAAGCAGTCCAGGAGCCAGAAAGTGAGCTTGTTCTTAAATTGCTTCAAAAAATTGAAACTATGGAAATCAATCATAATAAGGAGATAAACACTTTGCAGAATAGATTGATTCAGATGGAAAGAACGCAATCGCAAAATTTTCAGCCTCGAAATAATAATAACAGAAATAATAATTGGCAAAGAAGGGGTCAATCTAGTGAGCAGAGACCCCCTAACCCGCTTACTAATCTGGTAGATGATGCCCCTCCTTACTGTCGTGCTTGCGATGCTTTTCACGAAGAGTCCTCTTGTCCCACTATCAGAAGACTCTTGGATAATGGAATGCTTGGAACAGGTGAGCAAATAAACGTAGTAGGGAGCAAGTTTCCTGTGCCCATGAATGACTGGATAGAGGTTAAGGAAAGGAGCTATGATGTTGTGAACCCTAAATCTGCTTTTAGTATAAATAACCTTGAAAACGAAGATGACATTTTGGCCAGGCTATATGGTGAGAAACCCTCTCCTGAGAAAATTTTAGAAATTGCTAGAGATAGGGGTTTGACATACCAGAGAAGGGATAAAGATCAGAGCGGAAATCAAATTCCTCCTCGAACTTTAAACCCTGGTATAAACTCTGGAATAGATGTCGATTTGGGTAGTTGGTTTAATAATGCTAAAATTTGGGTTCCCGTATCTGAGATCGCTAAGATCCCTTCCCAAAGAGACAAGTTACTAAAGGCAATTCAGGGTCCTCAAGTCAACACTTCTCAGCAGAAGATTCGCGAGGTTGACTATCATGATGCTCCTATTTATTTGCAAAGCGTAGATGCTGATAACAAAGATCATCAACCCTTCTTTATCACCTTATTAGTCAACGGGTATAAATTGAATAACTGCATGTTGGATTCAGGCGCATCTGCTTGTGTTATGACTAAAAGGGTCATGGAACAGCTTAACTTAAGAGTTTCTAGACCCTACTATAATATATGTGCTATGGATTCCAAGAAAATCGAAGTACAGGGTTTAATCAAGGATTTACAAGTTCACCTTTCAGTTTACCCGGACATCATGGTTGTTATGGATATCGTTGTCGTTGATGTTCCTGATGCTTGGGGTATGCTGTTATCTAGAAAGTGGGCCTCTGATCTAGGAGGAAGCATTCAGATGAATTGGTCATATGCTATGATTCCTTCTCCTAGCGGTGATGGTTTTGTTAGGCTAAATAGAGAGCCCGAAAGGAAATTTCATGTTGAAAATCCTAAGAAGCCTCATAACAAAATAATTAGGGAGCAATCTGACATCGGGAACTATTCTATCATGTCTAATTTCATAATTCCTCCCGATGATAAGGTAAAAAATCTTAAAGATGAAGTCTGGTATATGTACTTCGATGGTGCGTTCTCTAGTCATGGTAAGGGTGCGGGAGTAGTGCTTAAATCTCCCCTTGGTCACATATTAAAGTTTGCCTATCGTTTAGAATTTGAAGCAACCAACAATGTCGCTGAGTACGAAGCTATATTGTTGGGTCTTGAATTGGCCAAAGCTTTGAGGATTAAATTGCTTAGCATCAAGGGGGATTCCGATCTGGTTATCATGCAACTTAAAAACAAATTCACATGTAGAAATCAGAGAATAAGAAACTATCGAAATGCTGTGTGGGATACTATGGAGCACTTCGATGCCCTTAACCTTGAAGCAATACCTCGAGAACAAAATAGTTTGGCGGATGAGCTTGCCGTAGCTGCTACCACTTTCCAATTGTCTGACGAGTTAATTAACAATAAAATTAAAATGGAAGTAATATTCAGACCATCTGTTCCAGACAACTCAGAGCATTGGCAAGTTTTTAATGATGAAAAACAAGTCGTTCGTTTTCTCAATAGTTTAGATGAGTTTGAGGATTTTCGCATAATTTCTCAGGAGGATGGATCTTTGAATCATGAACATATCATAAATCCTACTCCTAGAAATGTGGTTGCCTTGGAGCAACATTTTGATCGGCATGATGCCACGAAGCTTAGAGAAGAAAACAAGATGGACCCAGGCGAGTACCTCGAAATCAACATTGGTACTTCTGAAAATCCGAAAATAGTTAAAATTGGTAAAGGTACTAGTTTGGAGGAAAGGAAAAAGTTGACTGATTTACTTCATGAATATAGAGATGTTTTAGCTTTTTCCTATGATGAATTAAAAGGCTATAGGGAAGATGTTATGGAGCATACTATTCCTTTAAAGGACGAGAATGCTAAACCCTTTCGGCAGAAACTTAGGCAAATTAATCCGAAATTAGCCCCCTTGGTCCAGAAAGAGCTTGCTAAGATGCTTTCAGCAGGGATCATCGCTCAAACTAGGCATTCGACATGGTGTTCGAATTTGGTGATTGTTAGGAAAAAGAATGGTTCGATAAGACTTTGTGTCGATTTTAGAAACCTTAATCTGGCATGCAAAAAGGATAATTACCCTTTACCAAACATGGAAACTTTGTTGCAAAGAGTAACTGGGTCTGGAATGATGTCATTGCTAGATGGCTTTTCTGGGTACAATCAAGTTTGGGTTAAAAAGGAAGATCGACACAAGACCACATTCACAACACCATGGGGCACTTTTGAATACATTAGAATGCCATTTGGGTTGACAAACGCTGGGGCTACTTTCCAGAGGGCCATGGATTATGCCTTCAAAGGGTTAATCGGGAAAATCATCGAAATTTACCAAGACGATCTTACTGTTTTCTCTAAAGATGGTATCAGCCATATAGATCATCTTAGGAAGGTTTTTGATAGATGCAGAGAATATGGAATTTCTTTGAATCCGGCTAAATCTGTCTTTGGGGTAACTGAAGGGAAACTTCTGGGTCATATCATTTCTAAGGAAGGAGTCAAGGTCGATCCTGAACGAGTTGAAGCAATTCAAAAGATTCCTCTCCCGCATAACCTCAAGTCCCTTCAGTCTTTCCTTGGAAAGATAAATTTTATTAGAAGATTTATCCCGAATTATGCGGAAATAGCTAAGCCCATTCAAAGTCTTCTGAAGAAAGATGTGAAATTTGTCTGGCAGGAAGAAGGCAAAAGGGCTTTCCAAGAAATCAAGTCTGCTATCGCGAAAGCTCCTGTCCTTGTTAGTCCTGATTACTCCAAAGATTTCATGATTTTTTCTTTCGCTTCTGATGATACCATTGCCGGTGTCTTGCTTCAAAAGAATAAAGATGGTCACGAGCAGCCTATTGCTTTCATGAGTAGAGCACTTCAAAACTCCGAATTGAAGTACAATACCATGGAAAAGCAGGCTTATGCCTTGGTCAAGTCTCTTAAGCATTTTAAAACTTATGTGGGTTATTCTAAGATCATTGCTTTCGTCCCACATTCTGCTGTTAAAGACATATTAACTCAAACTGATTGCTTAGGGACTCGTGCTAGGTGGGTTACTAAGATACAGGAGTATGATTTAGAAATTAGACCCACCAAGCTGATCAAAGGCCAAGGTTTAGCTCAAATGTTAACTGAAAGTAATGAAAAGACTCTTGGTTTGTTCTGCCTTGACGATCTATCTTCGCCAGAGTTGAGAAGATTAGCTGAGCATGAATGGTATAAGGACATAGTTTACTATTTGACAAATCTTGCATGTCCTAACCATTTAGTCGCTCATAAAAGAAGGGCTCTTAGACTAAAAGCCACTAAGTACTGCCTTATGAAGGATGGCCTTGGATGGAGAAATCCTGAGGGCATAGTGCTTAGGTGTGTTGATGATATTGAGTCCAAAAGATTAATCTCCGATTTTCATTCAGGATTTTGTGGTGGTCATTATGCCGCTAGAACTACCGCCCACAAAATCCTGAGAGCTGGCTATTACTGGCCTTCGATTTTTTCTGATGTGCACAAGTATGTTAGAACGTGTCAAGCCTGTCAACTGTTCACTGGGAAGCAGAAGCTTGCTGCCCTTCCTCTACAACCTGTTATCGTAGAGGCACCTTTTCAGCATTGGGGTCTGGACTTCATAGGGAAGTTCCATGAAAATTCTAGCAATGGCTACTCTTGGATTTTGACCGCTACCGATTATTTCACTAAATGGGTCGAAGCCATTCCTGCTAAGAATGCCACTGAAAAGGTGATTATGGATTTCATTGAGAATAACATCATTACTAGATTTGGTGTCCCCGCTAAGATCACTACAGATAATGCCAAGGCTTTTAGTTCTTCAGAGTTTACATCTTTTTGCTTCAAATATGGCATTGTCTTATCTCATTCGTCGAATTACTATCCTCAGGGTAATGGTTTAGCTGAATCAAGTAATAAAAATCTCATAACCATTATCAAGAAGATAGTAGGAGATAACAAGAAGTCTTGGGACAGCAAAATCAAGTATGCTTTGTGGGCAGACAGAATTACTAAGAAGAAGTCTACTGGTAAATCTCCCTTTGAATTAGTTTATGGCTTGGATGTTACCTTACCTGTGCACCTAAAATTGCCAGCCTATCAGCTTCTCCAAAATTTTTCCACTAATAAAGATGTTGTTCAGAATAGGATAGATCAGATTGTGGAATTAGATGAGGCTCGTCGGACAGCTTTTGAGGCTATATGTAAAAATCAATCTAATATTAAGAAAAGCTTTGATAAATGCTCTCGATCTAGATCTTTGCAGGTTGGAGATATGGTTTTACTCTGGGATCGCAAAAATGAAAAGCCGGGAAAACATAAGAAGTTTGATAGTTTGTGGCTGGGACCATACATCATCAGAGATATAGCTGGGCCAAACTCATTCTACTTGAGCAGATTGGATGGCGAACCACTTGATCTACCAGTGAACGGCCAAATGCTCAAGCTGTTCTTCAGAGATGATATCTGATGCCATGGGGCATCTTCTGTATTGTATTTCTATCCCTACTCCTTGTCTTTTCAGCATGTCATTTCTGTTTTTAGGATTAGATTTACTTTTCATGTTATTAGTTAGTTAATAAATGAAGAGCTTTTATCTTCCCTGTGCTTAATGTATATGATGATTTTGGACGGACGCTACTTATATTTTGCTGTGTGTTGCATGGATGCAGATTCTGGATTCTCACATTCCTACAGAGCAGCAACGTGTCCCCAAGTAGAGCCAGATGTTGACCACTACTGGTCAACTTCCCATGCAGTACACCCTCTTTTCTTGGCAGAAAGGGGTAGCACCTGAACGACGTGTCCGTGCCAGCCTACAGTCATCAGCAGCTTGAGGATTTCAATTGTAAACCCAGTCTGCATATATGAATTGTAAATAATCTAAGCAGACATGAGTCAATGTATGTAATTTGCCTAGGTGGACCTAACTTTCTGTTGATAATCTACGTCCCGGAAGGTTTTTTGTCTCACCGATCCACGGATCGGCAGAGTTTTCCTTCAAACCTGACCCCAAAGCCGGGATGGATTTCGTCATCAGAACTTTGGGAGAGTCTTATATGTTAGTCTGCTAGATTATAGTTGTGTCGCAGAACTGGGTGTTCTATGAGGGTCTGTGTTAAGTGGGTTCATCCCTTTGAGATGTAAATTGTAAAAAATCATGATGTAATGTGTCCTGAGGGTTGAGAAATGTTTTAAATCCCCTCGTGAGTCCTAAGTCCTAGGTCCTAGGTGATGTTTCCAATGGCTTAGTTCGATGATCCATTTAAAAAATGAAATAAAATAATAAACATTTAAAAATTTTAATAAAAAAAAATAATAAAAGATTAAAAATTTAAAAATTTAAAAAAATGAAATAAATAAAAAAATAATAAAAATTCAAAAATTCAAAAAATAATAATAAAAAATAATTTAAAAATTTAAAAACTAATAATAAAAAATTAATTGAATAAATCGACGGATGAGATCAAGAGATGTCTTGATCCTCATCAACGGTCGAGATCATTTTTACATGGATCAATCGAACTAGCCGTTGGAGCATTTCCTTTAAATAGGGTGCTAGGAGTCATTTTCAGATCATTCGATCTGTGAGTCAGTACTGAAAAAGCTCTCGTGTAATCTGATTTTCTGGTTAATAAAAGAAGACTTTGGGGTCCAAATTGTGCTGGTGTTACTCTCTGGAATTGCTGTGAGATCTTAAAATTTTCTGCATTATTTCAGTTTTCAGCCATTAATCATAGCTTGTTTTTTGAGTAGTGTGAGCACAGGTATCTTGTTCACCTGCTAGGGTTTGAAGGCTGCTAGGGTTTCTGAAATAATGGCAGGTATCTCCATTATTTACTGAGATCTAGCAGTTTTCCTTCTCTCTGTGCTGATGGTTGCTTGAGATGTGCAGGAAAACCTGTTGATAGAGAATATTGGTGGGCGTTTGGGGAAGTTCTAGGCTGAACCAGCCGACTCCCACAGGCTTTTCTGTGCAGAGCCTAGCTGATTTTGGCCCTGGGTTTATCATTTAAAATTTCTTTTCTGGTTTACATGAGAGATTTCTGAAGTATTATCTGATATTCTAAATATTTCCTGTTATTATTTGTTAAATCAGGCTGTCAAGGGGCCATATCTCTAATTCTTTTCTGGATCTAGGGTTTTACTGCAAATTTTTTGTGATTTTAGGATTAATTTTTAAGGGTTTCATTTATTTTTATTTTTTTTCTTTAGGTTTCTGGTTGTTTGATTCATCATTTTCAGGCCGCAGGTGCTACAGATCAGAGAAAAGCTAGATATAATTGGAGAGGTTTCATCGTTTTCTGGGCTGCTCATTCATATTGCTGCTATCCCTATCCATCTGGGCAGTCGTTTTACGTGGCAAGACGTGCACTCCATTGAAACCCTGTGGATCTGTGTATCCCCTGAGTCAAATTCATCACGCAGGCAAATTTCATTTAGACACTCATCGATCCAAATCAGTAAACGCTCTAAAACGATCTCAGTCCCTTGTGCCGTCGACCTGTGCAGCAGTAAAAAATTGTTACGGTTGGTATAAATTCGTATCTGGTCAGCAACGTCAGGCTATCCACGCATCTTTCTCCAGATCGCCACCGTCACTTGTTGTTTCTGAAACATTCCGCTCCAATTTCTCATCGTGAATCCGATTTCGGGCATCGTATGCAGGAAAATCACTGTGCCAGGTAACGTATCTGGGATTTACGATTTGATCTATGCAGCAGGTAACGTATATCAGCTATCCGTCAAAGGTTTCAACCCAGCACGCAGGTATAATGCAACTCGTCTTTTGAATTCTGCTGAGAGATATAGCGTTGATTTCAAGTTTTTGTCATTCTGCCGTCGACTGCAAAATCCCTTAGTTGAGTTTCGGTGCTGGGTTTCCCTTCCGCCGGTGACCAGGAGACAGTCGTATTGCGGTTAGCGTATCAGGTAAGTCGAATCTTGGCTCAGGAAATGGTTGAATCGAGCTATTGCTGCTGTCGTGGTTCCGATTCACTCGTTCACCGTAATATTGCCAAACCGTTGTATAGTCGTAGGCTTACTTAGGATTTAATTTATTTGTTAGGTTTTGAATAGTTTTCGTTAGGTAGATTTTATGTTAGTTCTTTTTTATATTTAGATTTTAATTTTTTTATTTATATAGTTGCATAGAATATAAAAGGCATTTCATTGTTTAGGCTTGGTTTGGTTTTAGATTTTAACTTCATTTTATTTCTTTTTTTAATTTTAATTTGTTTACTTTTAGTTTAGTCTAGATTTAGAACTTTAGATCTTAGTTAGAATTAGATCTTAAAATTTTAGTTTTATTTTATTTTTTTTAAATTTTTTTTTTAGGCTAAGTCTCATTTTAAATTCATTTTCTTTTAAATTTATAAAATAAAATAAAAAAAAAAAAAAAAAAAAAAAAAAAAGGAAGAGGATTTTAGATTTGGTTTTATAGTTTAGTTGTAGATTACCTTTTTTTAGATTTCTTTTTTTTTTAACCAAAAAAAAAAAAAAAAAAAAAAAAAAATTTCAAAAAATTTTCTTCGTTAGATCCAGCTATCTTCGGAAATTATCATTTTTCACGCTGAGATCTAAATTTTCAAGTCGAGATGCGAAGTTGACATACGATTGTTGTTCATGGTGCATGTTTCTATATCATTTAACAAGTAATCGTTTTTATAATCATCTCTTAAAGCACTGGTCTGCTTCATTAATTAAATCCATCAAGTGCTTTTATATCGTATCTCGTGTCTCCCAACCAACTGGTCGACAGTTGGTCTTCATCATCCCACAGGGACTACCCCCCTTAGCCGCGGGAGACAAGCTTAAACGGAGGGATCGGGGATCAGAGTGACAGCCCCCGGTCTGAGCGTTGTCGTGTCAATTTGCGATACAACACCTCCTGTTCCATATTTCATTCAAATCTTTGTCTCCATCACTGCCTATCAGTGCCATTGGTGATTCTAGCTACAACCTGTTACTTCTGATTCCAATCTGGGCCTTCTTTTTCCAACTCGGGTGTTTGACATATACTTTCTCCTTAATGAAGAAAACGTCATAGCCCTTGTTTTGAAGTTGAGATACGGAAAGTAAGTTCATCCCCAATCCTGGCACATGCAACACATTGGTTGCTCGAAGTCGCTCTCCTGCTTTGGTTTGAAAAACTATAGTACCTCTTCCTACTGGAGTACACTTTGCCTTATTTCCCATGGTGATCTGAAAATTCATTCTTTCTTCCTGATAATCTGAAAAACATTCTCGGATTCCTGTCATATGCCAGGAAGCTCCACTGTCTATATACCAAACCTCTGAGGAGGCAGAGCTTGCTAAGCAAGCGACTTCTTCTTCCAATCTGGAAGCTAACATAGAATAATCGTAATTTATGTCCCTTGTGCATTCTTCTGGAAATCTGCGCGAGTCCCCTTGAGTGGATGCCTCTGCATCATGCTCTTGACCCATAATCGATTTTCCTCTCCTGTTGCCGGATCTCTCCTCTGATACCATGTGAAAATTTCTAAATTGAAATTCTACTACTGCAACAACTGATTTATTTCACCTACTTATTATTCACAATAAGTTATTTATGAAATCCCTTCAGCAAATATTAAAATAAATTCTACTGCAGTTATCACACAATTACCCAGAGAAAAATACATGCACAAGAACCAATCACATCAACACAGTTATTTTTGGACAATTGTCCCCAAAAAAACCCAATGTGGGAAAATCGGTGCAGTAGATGAGGGCTTTATTAATCTTCAGCAGCAATTGCTTTTACAAGGAATGATTTTACAGAGAAACTGAAAGAAAACACCTGAGACTTTCCCTTTGAGACCTTTTGACACTTTGGGGACCCTACTCCCACTTCTGCATCACTCTGCGTGGCCCAGCGTGGCTCTGAGTGGCTTTGCGTCCCTCTGCATCAGCCTGCGTAAGCTCTGCGTCTCTCCTCTGGACTGCGTCTCTCTCTGCACTGTCTCCCATTGTCCTTGCGTCACCTTCTCCTCAGTCACTGCCTGTTGTTGATGCCCTCCTCTTCCTCCACCCTGCTACACTCCCTCTGAAATCGATCTCCTCTGCTTGATAATCGATTTTCCTTGAGATACTGAGTATCTGTCGGTGTTTCTCCAAATGATTCTCAAGTCTTCTCTTATACTTTTCCTGTTGACAAATCAACAGCTGAGATTAAGTCCCTAATCAACGACGACTAAGATTAAAACAGACTTGATCCTCATCTCTTAGAAGTTTCTCACCCTTATCTTTATTAATACCCATTAATATTTTTATTTTCCTAAGTTTAGACTTAAGAACCCATTAAAAATATTAATTATTTTAATAACTCCTCATTCGGGTGGAATTTTTCAAAACGATTTATGGGTATTGGAGATCTCATGTGCCTTAGCCTCTCCAATGCTACGAAAAAAATCTACATCATGTGTCTCGATGCTACACTATCAATGATCCATGAATTGTCATCATTAAGAGAACTTATAAGAGCAGCCAAGAATCCTTGACTCTTGACCTTGTTGAACAAGTAGTAGATGACCTTCTTGATCCAACTTCCAGCAGTGTTGAAACCCATTCTTATGTAGTTCATCATAGAGGGAGAATCCATGCCAACAAAGTGATCTTCGACTCTTCTTGACCTTAGCTCCGATACCATGTTGGAAAATCAAAGTAGTTATATTAGGGTTTGATTCTCATTTCTTAATAATTACTTGTGAACGTGTTGGCTTCTTTTACTTCTTTATTATCTTATCTTTCATCAAGAAATTACCATATTATATTTGTATGAAGATCACAAAACAAGAGACACAAGATATAGGCACTATGCCAGGGCAAAACCCCCCTCTAAGAGAAAACCCAGTCAAGATAATTCTTCCTTTCAATAGTATTCTTTGAGACTCTTCACCCTAGACCAAGGCTAGATCTTTCTTCCATACCAAGTCAGCCTTCCAGATCTTCGACCTCTTTCAGCAACTTCGACTAGGCAGCAACTTCTGGCAACATGCAGCTTTTGGTAACAACGAAACTTAGGAGACTTCGATCTCCCAATCCAGACTACGAAACAAAGAGAGAGAGGCACCAAAATTTCGATTTTTCTTTTCTCCTTAGACTTCCCCAAACTCACATTCACTTTGGCTTCTCGGCAATAGACTGCACACTCTTTCCCAACTACAAGACAACTTCGCACTTTTTCCTAGCTACAAGAGATATCAAACTTGTGTGTGAGAATGATGCTCCAAATGAATTCGATGAGCTTGTATTTATAGGCTCCATGTGAGGTCGAATAGGGTCCTTAGGCCGACTTGATCTTCTTCTAGGCTGACATGGTGTAGAGGATACATAAATCATATTTGACTCAATACTTAACTTTTTTACATGATTCAAAAGCCCAAGAAGGGTCTCTTTAAAAGTACAATGACTCTATTGACTTAGAATAAATCCTAGAAGTCTTCAGTGGGGACTTTGACCTAAAACAAGGTGACCCAAGCATGAAACCCACGCTTTAATAAGTCACAATAATAATAATAATAAAAATTATTTTATTTATTCTTTTGACAAGTACATTACATGATGGCTCAGTACATTAATGAAAACCAAACCGAGTTACATTTTTCCAACAAGGTTTTTCCTCTAACTGAGGAAGGGGGATGCCATGGGAAAAATTCCAATCTCCCACAAGAAAAGTTTTATCTTTTATTAATGGTTACAATGAGTAGAAAAACCTCTAAGAGGGCTGCCCAAGAAATGAAAGAGATCTTTACAAAGATAAAAGCTTAGAAAAGCTAGAGTCTCCCTCTCAAATATGACAACAAAAACAAATGGAAAACTCTCTAAAACAGAAATTTGCAAGCCCCAAAAGGCTCACGACCTAGGTAAGCTGTTCTTGTCCTTTAGTGCTTACGACCTCCCTTAGAAAATCAGTCCTCAAGTGCGTGGAAGGTCCTGCATGCACAATGGTTAGTAGTTTTCCAACACCTCTTTTTCAAGATCCTTGTTGTCTAATGCTAGAATCTATGGGCTGCAAAACAAATCAAGGTATTAAGTGTAAGAAGAGAGCAAAAATAAACAAAACATGATTACAAATCAATATACCAAACACTAGTTCATGTAATGGGAGTGAAGTATTGAAGTTTCTAAATTTACTCAGTTAGAAACCCTCCATGCACTTTATTTGATTTATTGCTACCTAGTTATTTTTCTTTAACAAGTTATTTACAATGTAAATACTGAAAATAAACACTAGTGCATGCTCAACATATTATAGATCAGCAACTAAAAGAAACAAGAACAAACACACCATATGACACCATTATTTTTGGACTAATGTCCCCGGAAAAATCCAATGTAGGAAAACTGGTGCAGCTTTGAGAGTTTTCTTATTAAGCAATATCAGAGTACAATCTGGGTGCCGAAATTAGCCTACCTAACAGAGAATTTCCTTAGCAATAATACCTCTCGGTTTCTGACAAATATACTGGCTGAAACCCTGGATAATCCTTTCGGCAGCTACTCAACACCAATCTGCCCCAGAAACCCCAGCATCTGCCCAATCTGGACTGCTTTCGCCTCTCCTAGCCCAACGTTGGCATTACATCAGCCTATCTTGGCCTGCGTCAGCTCTCTGAGCCTCTGTGTTAGTTACGCTGGCCCCTCTGGTGCTCTGCGCAGCACTTAGCTGCCTTTGCGTGAGCACTGGCTGCTTCTGCGTCTCTCTCTCTGGCTGCTACGCTGCTATCCCGACACTATCTCTGCCTCTTTGTCTCTCTGTATTCAATGCCCCTCAAATGTTGTCCCGATCGCTGATTCTATCTCTCTTAGCAAACCCCGCTCTAGAGAATAGAATAACTGATCACTCTGGTGTTTTCCCTCAAGCCTCCTCTTATACTTTTCCTGTTGACATCTCAATGGCCGAGATTAAGTCCCTAATCAACGGCTAAGATTAGATCTGGCTTGATCCATGTCTTTTGGACCACTCTAACACAAATTCATATTAATACACATTAATATTTTACTTTCCCTAAGTCTAGACTTAGGGACTCCATTAAAAATATTAATTATTTTAATATCTCTTGATCTGTTTAGAACCTGCCCAAACCCTTTCTGGGTATTGGAGATCTCATGTGTCCCAACCTCCCCACCAAATTTTGTGGCTAGAGAACATCCAATGCTACCCCAAATCAACATGAACCCCCATACTCGCCTAGCTTAGAAATTGCTCTTGAATAGTTCATATAACTTTGAAAGCTCTAAAATCAAAGAAGTATTTAAATTTGAAATGAAATAGATGATCAAGTAGCTAGTGAGTAAGAAAACTCCCTCTTGCTCTTCTTTGGATGAAAGACTTGGGGTGAAAAATCGCTGACTCTTGAGTCGCTTTGAATCTAGGAGTGAGTTGATCTATGTGAGACTTCTCCCACGCCCAGATGGATTCCTGCACAGATACAAATAGATCTTCCCTACACACTTGAACAAGTATTAGTTTCCAAAAAGATTAGAGCAACATAATAAATAAGATAAACCAAACATTCCTTTGAAAATGAATTGACAAGCTTATTTCTAGAATACTACTCTAAATCAATGATATGTGCAAGGTAGCTTGCACACATCAATCTAAGCTAGATGACAAATATAAACTAATATCAATCAAATATGCAAAAGAATTTAAACATAATAGCAAGATCATGGAAGGACATCACCTCATAACGCCAATAGAACACCAGCCAAATAGCCCTAAAGTCTTCATTATATTAGCAAGTATGCAAGTACAAAATGACAGTTTTCTCAAGCCCAATAGCTTATAACATGATACAATATGACAACTGTTAATTTTAGGAATGTTCTATGCTAGAGCAATTTATTTCAATTTCTTTTTCACATTAGCAATCACGTCAGCATAAAGTAAACTGCAGATAGAACATAAATATAAATTGCAGAAGACAAGCCAAGACAAGAGGACACAAGATGTGGCGCTAGCTAGGGACAAAACCCAATGTGGGGAAACCCTTGATCAATTCTTCTTTTATGTTCTTCCAAGTTCAGCAGAGAAAGTGAGAGAGATAGTACATTTACAATAAAAGTCAACACTTTGACTTTTGATATATACAGAGATCAATTGAAGACATATTGCTTCAACTGATTCTCTAAGGTGACTTCTTCACCTATCATAGTGCTGCATCTCGTCCATTTACTACACCTTACCGTGTAGCACCATCATACTGCATCATGCATCATCATGCTGCTCATGATCACTATGCTGCCCATACATCATGCTGTCCATGATCTCATACATCACGCTGCTCATGCATCATCATGCTGCTCATGATCATTATGTTGCCCATACATCATGCTGTCCATGATCTCATACATCATGTTGCCCATGATCTCATCTATCATGCTGCTTATTACGCTGCCTTCCTTCAGAGACAGATGCTTCGGCTGTTTCAGCAGTTCTCGGTAGTTTCGGCTTTTCCGACAGTTTCAGCTTTTCCGACAGTTTCAGCTTTTCCGGCAGTTCTGATAGTTCCGACATTTCTAGCTTTTGCGGCTTTTCTGGTGTTTCCAGTGTTTCCGACTTTTGCGGCAGTTCCGGCTTTTCCGGCTTTTTCGGTAGTTCCGGTTTTTCCGGCGTTTTCGGTAGTTCCGACTTTTCCGGCTTTTCTGGCTTTTCCGGCAGTTCCAGCTTTTTTGGCTTTTCCAGCGATTCCTGCTTTTCTGGCAGTTCCAGCTTTTCCGGCTTTTCCATAGGATCTCTCCTCCTACTAAAACCCAAAGACAAGTAGAGGGAGGAAGAGATCCAAGTGTGTGTAGAAATGACTTGAAGTCCTCTTCTATTTATACTAAAACGTAGAGGTTGAATAGACATGACTATTGGGCTTCTGAGCCTACATAAGTTGCTGGCCGACTTAACAATTTGTCCATAACATAAATAAATTCATAACTTCATAATAACTTATCGGAATCGGATGATCTTTAGATCAATCCTACACCTCTCAATGAGAGGGATACAATAAAAATATCAGCTGCCATAAATAATATAACCCACATGGAGTTTGGCCCTAGTTGCCAATTTTAACACTCCCTCTCAACTAGGAAGAACTCCATCCGTTGATCCATATGTCCAACTGTACTATCTCTGCTATTAGTGCTTTGCTCAGCTCTGCTAGCTCTGCTTAGCTCGCTGGCTCTGCTAAGCTCTATTGGCTCTGCTAGCTCTACTCTGCTCTGCTCAGCTTTGCTGGCTCTGCTCAGCTCTACTCAGCGTTGCTGGCTCTGCTCTGCTCTGCTCAGCTCTGCTGGCTCTGCTCAGCTCTGCTAGCTCTGCTCTGCTTAACTTAGCTCTGTTGAACCATGAAGAAGAAGAATTGATTGAGAATGTGTCTTACCATTCTCCACTCACCCGAAGTCAGTCTCAGAGTGTGTACCATTGGTCCCAGACCAGTCCTCAACCGACCGAAGTCAATGTCATAGTAGGTACAACTCCTACCACTGGTCCCAGACTAGTACTCTACTGACTCGAAGTCAGTCTTAGAGTATGTACCACTGGTCCCAGACCAGTCCTCAACCGACTCGAAGTCAGTGTCATAGTGGGTACAACTCCTTCCACTGGTCCCAAACCAGTACTCTATTGACTCGAAGTCAGTCTCAGAGTATGTACCACTGGTCCCAGACTAGTATCATTGATCCTAGATCGATGAAGGTCATCCTAGCATAGAGAGTACGATAGATACAACGATGCGTCCATCAATACTACTGTGGTCCCTATCCTCATTTCCCTGCTCATTGATCAAATGAGAGGTACTTCCCATGAGTCCCAGACTGCATGGGTAGGATGCCTCGACAGGAGAACTTAATCAATCCTGTCCTCACAGGAGAACTAATCATCCTGCTACACAATCGCCATGGAGAACACATCAGCCAGGCCTCACAGGAGAACTAATCATCCTGCTACACAATCGTCATGGAGAACACATCATTCAAACCTCATAGGAGAACTAATCATCTTGCTACACAATCGTCATGGAGAACACATCATCCAAACCTCACAGGAGAATTAATCATCTTGCTACACAATTATCATGGAGAACACATCATCCAGACCTCACAAGAGAATTAATCATCCTGCTACACAATCGTCATGGAGAACACATCATCCAGACCTCACAGGAGAATTAATCATCCTGCTACACAGGAGAGTGAATCATCCTGTCCCACAAGAGAGCGAATCATCTTGTCCCACAGGAGAGCGACTCATCCTGTCCACAGGAGAGCGAATTATCCTGTCCCACAAGAGAGCAAATCATCTTGTCCCACAAGAGAGGGAATCATCTTGTCCACAAGAGAGCGAATCATCTTGTCCCAGTGCGCACCACCAAAGGAGGGTGAGTCACCCTGTGGTCGTATGTTGCTCCAGTAAGAACCACAAGCCCCCAGAGCTCCCAGAGCTCAACGTATACAACATGCAGGATCCTTGTACAAGGGTCTCTTGACGACTCCAAGTCGTTCGGGAAAATCACAGATTTGATCTTTCCCCTGGGGCTTAGACAAAGTGCAGCGACCTGTACATCATCTCATAACGATGGAGCTTCCTTGCTCATAGAGTTACCATATCCCAGATAAAGTGGTATCTAATGTCTATCTGCTGGAGCAATCGTTGAATACGGGATTCCTCAATAATCGAATCCCACCTCTGGTTGTCACAGAGAATCACAGTGGTACAAACAACTCACTTGAAGAACTTCCCCAACCAGGCAGTGTCATACGAGATCATACTCGTAGATATTTATCCGGTCTTAGCGATGCTTATAACAACCGACTTCTGTGTCCTACTCATCCATGATATCGAAGCAGAATCCAAAGAGAAACAACACTAACAAGTGCTCTAGTGATCCTCCACACTGCCTGCCCAATCATCATTCGAATACTCATTCAGTTTCATATTTCTGTAGTGTATCTCAATCCATGAGAGATTGTGCCCCAAAGACATCTTAGAAGATTCTTGGCACTAATCTAGTGAGGTTCAACCAAATATGAGCTCACCATACTAACTGCAAAACATATGTCCGGACGGAAGTTCACCAAGAACATCAATGCGAATGAGTTTATGACATTCAGAGGCATTTCCCAAATCTGGTCCGACATCACTACCATATAACTTCTGAAAGTTAAGATCCTCGAGGTAGTCACAGGCTTGCAGTTCACCATTCCACATCTGGAATTCAACTCCCTCTTACTTCTGCAAATGAGAGGGTTTGCACCTGTTAGAAGTAGGTCGTCCTCATAAGGTGCTGGTATGAGAGGTCTATCATCCACAACCTTCGCATGGTTTGGATCCGTTTCACTCCTAGTGAATCTCAGCTTTATCAGACAACTATTGATCCTCTCATACTATGCCCGGGGTGTTTTGCTTCAAGCTAGAGAGGGCTTTCTTCCACCTGCATATGCGAGATTCCTGATTATCAATCTCAGACCCCTTGGGTTGTTCTAGACCTGTGGACCTGCTACATGAGGGGAATGGTCCCGTTGTAAGATTTTCCTTCGGTACATCTTAGACATGTACTTTCATGCTCCTTTTGAATTCAGGCATCCCTGTCACCATCTGACTCACAGACCTTCGGTGCTACGTGACAATGGACATGGTCCCTAGTGGACTTCCTGCAATTTGATACAACCCTGAACTCAAAAACATATTTGAAAATTCTATTTCCAAACACGTACCTTTCCATCGATGAGTGCCACCCTGAAACCTTTGACTTCCATTTCCGAGATGGACACCAGGTTCTTCTTGCGATCAGGGACATAAAAGTGATTCGGGGTTCCTTGCTTTCTTTGAAGAGTCGATCATTTCCTTGATGACCTACATTACCTTCGGACACTCCTTCGCATAATGGCCGAACTTATTTCAACCAAGGCATTCGCCTTTCCTTCCACCCTTTGATCTGAACTTCCCAATGAAGTGATCTTTAGATGGGCCATCAAAAACTTCCACTACGCCATTTTGATAATATGTTCTGCTTCGACTTCACCCTTTGTGAACTTAGAAGAGAGATTTGGAACCCATTGATCCTTTTGTCTTGTCCCTATTGTCTTTGGTGATTGCTCTTTCATTCTTGCTTGGGCATTGTCTTCACCTCAGCTCTGATACCATGTTAAATTTCGGAATGTTTTATGCTAGAGCAATTTATTTCAATTTCTTTTCCACATTAGAAATCACATCAGCATAAAGTAAACTGCAGATAGAACATAAATATAAATCGCAGAAGACAAGCCAAGACAAGAGGACATAAGATGTGGCGTTAGCCAAGGACAAACCCTAATGTGGGGAAACCCTTGATCAATTCTTCTTTTATGTTCTTCAAAGTTCAGCAGAGAAAGTGAGAGAGATAGTACATTTACAATAGAAGTCAACACTTCGATTTTTGATATCTACAGAGATCAGTTGAAGACATATTGCTTCAACTGATTCTCTAAGGTGACTTCTTCACCTATCATAGCGCCGCATCTCGTCCATTCGCTGCACCTTACCGTGTAGCACCATCATGCTGCATCATGCATCATCATGCTGCTCATGATCACTATGTTGCCCATACATCATGCTGTCCATGATCTCATACATCATGCTGCTCATGCATCATCATGCTGCTCATGATCATTATGCTGCCCATACATCATGCTGTCCATGATCTCATACATCATGCTGCCTTCCTTCGGAGACAAATGCTCTGGTTTTTTCGGCTTTTTCGGCTTTTCCAGCTTTTCCAGCGATTTCGGCTGTTCTGGCTTTTCTGGCAGTTGTGACAATTCCGACTTTTTTGGCTATTCCGGCTTTTCCGACAGTTCCAGCTATTCTGGCTTTCAAAGCTTTTCCTTAGGATCTCTCCTCCTACTAAAACCCAAAGACAAGTAGAGAGAGGAAGAGATCCAAGTGTGTATAGAAATGACTTGAAGTCCTTTTCTATTTATACTAAAACATAGAGGTTGAATAGACATGAGTGTTGGGCTTCTGAGCCTACATAAGTTGCTGGCCGACCTAACAATTTGTCCATAACATAAATAAATTAATAACTTCATAAATACTTATCGGAATCGGATGATCTTTAGATCAACCCTACACCTCTCAATGAGAGGGATCCAATAAAAATATCAGCTGCCATAAATAATATGACCCACATGGAGTTTGGCCCTAGTTGCCAATTTTAACAACAACCCATGGCTCTATTATATAGAGAGTTGGGAGGAAATCCTAAGGAAGAATGCATGTGAGAACTGAACTCGGAGCAAATCCCAAGGAAAGATAAGTCAAGTTCGATGTGGAGAAGATAGAGACACCAGAGCAAAATCGAATTCCATATGTGCACCTCAAGGGAAATCGAATTCCATACATGGTATAGTAAACTCATCCATGAGTGAATCCAAGTACCGTGATAACTCCAGTGAACCAATGCAAACTTGAACTATGTGATGCCACATCTGTAGATGATCCCAAGGTATCTCTATGTAGGTCCCCAGGAACAACGTGATTCCTCTATGTGAAACTCGTAGTCTGGCCAAGTGAAACTCGTAATCCTCAAGAGTGGGATGCTAAGAGTAGAAGCACTCGAGATAACTATGAGAGGAGGCCCCACATAATCTTCATTCCAAATATTCCATAGAATATTCCTTGAGTGTATGAGCTCCTCTAATTAATTTGATTTTCCACATGTGCAACTGTTGCTTTATTTCTAGGAAATTCGATTTTATGAAATAATGATGTATTTATGATGGAGTGTTCTCAGTCATCCTCCACATGTCCCTTGACTCAACTCTTTGACTTAGAATAATTTCCAAGTCATTTCCACGTTATTCTGCTACATGGAGTAATTTATTTCTCTCTATTTTATTTAATTCTAGCCTAATTAAATGCCACAATTTCCACTAAACTTAGGAAATGTGGGTTTTGAGGGTCTAGAACACATTATTAACACTCAAAGTGTGTTATATTATAAAGTTGAGGGTGAGAGGTGTAATTTTTATCACTCATACCCCATACAACTTCTCTAGACAACACTTATTACATTACATATACAATTTTTATTGTGATTTTTGACTTGCGGGAAATCTAAAAAATTAAAAATGACTACCTAGACCTAACCAAATTCCACAAAATTTTGTGTGTGATCTAGTATGGTAATATAAATCGACTCTAGACACTAGGACTCACCCAAGGCCTCACTATCAAGATGTACTCTGGATTTGGGGTAAATTTGGAGGGAAAAACTCAATTAATTGTTAACACCTGGTGGGGAGATGATAATTAACCAAGTGAAAAAAACCTTCCAGAGTAATACTCACTTGTTGGCAAGGTCCCAAGCTACCTAGGCCTGTTACAAACTCAAAACTCATTATTACTAGCATCACTTATTACAATTCCCCGTAGGGCGTGGAATCTGGGTACAAAAGAAAATGATGAGAAATAGAAGTAGAGTTTAAAAACTCTGGTGATTTGATGATATCTAATGGTACAAGTGTCCTTTGGTACATCCTTGGGTATGGAGTCTTCATATAATCATCAAGTGCCACTCCTGTGGTCAACAAGCCTAAGTGATGAGTTTTGGGGTAGGAGATTATTGATTGAAGGCAGCACGAATTTGTGCATCCAGGGCCTGCGCAGTAGCTATTTTCTAGGCACACATGGGAGTTTGAGGGAAGTGTTTTGGAGTTGGGTTTTGCTGGGAGAAATAAGGAGAACTTTGGGGTGGTGAGACTCAGCATTTTGGGAGTGATTGGAAGGCTTTTTTTCAAGGAGTTTGCAGACAGACCGTATTTTCCAGTTGTTGGAGGACGTGGGAAATGGGGTTGAATTTCGGGGGTCAGAACTAGACCAAACACTTTCTAGGTTTTGGTGGGTTATTTGAGAGAAGCTTGGGGCTAATTTTAAAGAATTTTCTTAGCACCGGAGGTGGGGCTTCCAGCAATATCTTTCCAGTAGACATGTAGTTTTCTGGGGCAGCGTAGGGCATCATTGGAGCAACTCGTTCTCTCATCTGGGCTTTCTATTTTATCACCTAGGTCTTGTGAAGCTTGCCATTGAGGCAAGCCCAAGTGCACTCCTTCCACCATTGTACTCTTGCTCCAATTATTTAATAAAAGGGCTCAGTTGGTTGACTTTTTAGAGTTTTTATGGATCACTGCATGTTCTGAAATTTTGTGTTGCATATACTGTTTTGCTTTGCATATCATTATTTTTCCTAATTAGGAACATTACAAGATGGCAGTGTGGAGAAGTACTAGGCTAGGTTTGTGGAAAATGGGTATGCAAAAAAAGAAGGGATAGATTATGAGGAGACCTTCTCTCCAGTTGCCAGATACACCTCTATTCAGTCAGTTATATCCTTAACAGCTCAAATGGGATGGCAGATTCACGAGATGGACATCAAGACAACATTCTTGAACGAGGTGATAGAAGAAGAGGTGTGCATTGAATAGCTAGAGGGCTTCGAGACTCATGAGAAGCGCACTCATGTGTGCAGATTGAAGAAAGCTTTATACGGGTTCAAGCAGGCTCCCAGGGCATGGTATGGTGCGATCGACAACTACTTGTAGCCCGTGTTTTAAAAAACGGTCAAGCTGACTCCGAATCGGCTGAGCCAGACCAAGCCAATGCCTGGTTGGGTCAGTTCGGTGGGCGAAACGGAATGGTTGGCTAGGTTGTTACCGAGCCGGCCGAGCCAGTCACCGACTCGGCTGCCTCGGTAACAACCCGACCGAATCGGCTCTTTGAAAAAGATCCCGAAGCACATTTTTCAAAAGTTGTTTCATCTCCTACATATCAATGGTTGGGATGTTGTTTATTGCATATTTGTAGCCCTAAAGTAATCTATCGCTGTGAGAAAATTTTGAAAATTACAAGGCCAAAGTATGGTTATCCTAGTGGCATGAATTAGAAAACTTAAACAATGCATTGAGCCATACAATGTTTTTAAAAAGACAAACGTTCTGGAAATGGACTAATAGATACATAGTTACCTCTGATTGTTCTGGAGCTTGACCAGAATAAAATCAAGGGTTTTGAGACTTCATTAGGGGCAGAGAAATCTTCTCCAACGGTCTAGGTAGAAGCATGAGACAGACCGTCTTGTAGCAAAGGCACAAATTTGAAGACATCTGTTGATCAGTTCATTGGTTTATCATTTGGGAAGCTATGATTGGTTGCAGAGAATTGGTATTATAGTTGTTGTAGTCTAGTGATTGTCCTTGGGCTGAGGCAGAAACGAATCTTGGCATTGGTGGCTAAGTATGAACTTTGTATTGGACAGTGCATTGGTTGCCATTTTGATATAATGGATATATTCATGAGCCTACTTTGGTCATATGTTGTCTTCTCTCTATATTCTAAAACTTTGTGTTTGGAAACATGAATGAAAATCTTTAAAATTATGTTTTTTTACAAAAAAATAAATATTTAATGTATTTTTTACAACGACCGAGTCATTGAAATCAAACGACCGAGTCGATACCGAGTCAGAGTCGGAGTTGGAGCTGACCCTTCGCTGTTTCCGAACCGGAGTTGAAGTTTTAAAACATTGTTTGCAGTAGATAGGATTCATCAAGGGTGACACAGATCCCAACCTTTACTATTTGATGATAGAGGGTGAACCACTCATCCTAGTACTGTATGTGGATGATCTCTTCTTGACAGGATCATCAGGGCTCATAGAGAACTGCAAGAGGAACCTGGCAGCAGAGTTTGATATGAAGGATTTGGGGTTGATGCACTATTTCCTAGGATTGGAAGTGTGGTAGAAGGACACGGGGAGATCCTCCTTGGGCAGGGAAGATACGCTACAGACATTCTGAAGAGATTCTAAATGCAGGATTGTAGACCCATGTCTATACCCATGATCACCAACTGGAAGAAGATAGATGCATCTGATGACAAGGATGTCGACACCACCTTGTATAGACAACTTACCGATTCTCTCATGTATCTTGTCAACACTAGGCCAGATATTTGGTTCACATTCAATACGCTCAGTCAGTTTATGGTAGACATGAAGAGGGTAAGTTAGGTAGCGGTGGGGCATATTTTGAGGTATGTGCGCAGCACAGTCGAGTATGGGTTGAGATATACCTGAGGGGATGATGTCAGACTATGTGGATTCACAAATGCAGATTGGGCAGGCAGTTCAGTGGACAGGAAAAGTACCCCTAGATACTGCTTCAATGTTGGATCAGGGACAGTTTCTTGGTGTAGTAGGAAGCAAAAGTCAGTAGTACTGAGCTCTATAGAAGTAGAGTATATGGCAGCAAGCACAACTACGTGCAAAGCTATATGGCTTCGAAAGCTGCTAGTAAGCTTGTTCAGGTAGAGGATGGAGGCGACCAATGTCTACTGTGATAATCAGAGTTGCATTAATCTCTCTGAGAATCCAGTGTTTCATAATAGGTTGAAACACATAAATATTCGGTGTCATTTCATCATAGATTGTGTACAGCGTGGAGCGGTACAGTTACAGTATGTTCCTACAGATGAGCAGATTGCAAATATACTCACGAAAGCTCTAGGGAGAGAATAGATGGGTATGGTGGAGAACTCGTTTCAGTAGCAGGGACAAATTATTCTTAGTTGTAGTAGTTGCAGTTGTAGCAACAACATATGAGAGGTAGTTGTAGTGCAAAAACAAATATGGCAGCAGTATGGCAGTGTCAGCAGTAGCACAGAAGTAGCATTAGAGTTGCGTAGTAGTTGGTGGGCAGTAGCAACCAGACATCAACAATGTGACAGGAGGGATACAAGGGCAGGGTGTTCTGGCAGGGTGTGCAACACTAGAGAGAACCAGTGTTGATAATATCGGTATTGGGAAAATATCGGCGAGGGTCCAGAAAATATTTTATCGGCAATATCGGCTAGCATAAAAAATGCATAATATATTCAGCTTTTTCAGCTTTTTAAACATATAAAGCAATAACAACATGAAATAAACATATTGGCACATAAATATGAAGAAAACACTGATATATATGATGTCAAATAGAAATGATACATCACAGGCGATACCAAATCCTGCTGATCCCTGATAATTGTCCATTCAAGGACTCAAATGTGGAGAACCAATACAAAATAACATCACATGTATAAAAGTATCTCATCATCATGAGTTATATGTAGCATAACAAATAAAACTAACAGCTATCTATCTGAAATCACTGCCCTCTCCCCCTTTTACGGGAAAACATGATGGGTTGTTTGCCAGGCCTGCCCCTAGTAGTAGAAGGCCCTGACCCTGCCTCTACACCTAATGTCAAATAATGAGTGCTAGGTATGGGGCTATGCTCTCCTATATCTATAGCAGATGGTGTTGATGTTGATGCTCCCGCAGTCTCCTCCTCCTCCTCCTCCTGCTCCTCCTATGAGTGATGCTGCTCCTCCGACTCCGAGTCCTCCTCTTGCTGCCCCTGTTCTAATGGATCATCTGCCACTGGCTCTAACCATGAAGGTGACTCCTCCAAGATGGGCTCCTCAGACTCCACCCTCCACGGAGACAATACATCAATATTGTCTAAGGAAATGGCATTTGGATCCATTGGTGATTCTATTTGCCTCACTCGAAGTTAAATTTTGTAATGCACATACACCAAATCATTGAGGCGTGCGATCTCCAACCTGTAAGAGTGTCAAAAAAAGTAATGAGTCTTGACTCTTGACTCTTGACACTTGAAGGTCATAAATTAAAAATTAAAAATTACAATAAGTGTAATTGCTCAACTAAAGGCTTGAGCTAAAATTTATACCTGTTGCGCTTTTTGGCGTGTATTTTCTCAAATACACTCCAATTGCGCTCACACCCTGAAGAGCTACATGTTTGAATCAAGATTTGTATGGCCAATTTCTGCAAATTTGGTGCCCTTGCACCATAGCTTCGCCAACAAATATCTACAACAAAATAATGAAATAAAAAATTCAAAAACTTAAAACATAATTAAACTTTCAAATAAAAGTTACATAATTGAATTTAAAAAAAATAGAATTACAAGTAAGGAAATTCTAAATTGAAAATTCTAATTTCTAATGAGTGATGACTTGTCACTTACGTGGCATGAAGAGGGTCCTTTCCCTAATAGCATCATCAAAGCCAAATAGGCCAACACAATCCCGATAAGACTGTATCTCGCGATTGATTTTGCTACGAAGCTCAAGATCAGGTACCATCCTCTAAATACAGCAATGGAGCCCTTCCATCACCTCACCATCAAAATCAAAGTTGCATTTGTATGAAAATGCGGGGTTGAGGAAGAGTGCTGCTGCATGAATGGGTCGATGAAGCATCCCTGTCCACCGACTATCAATCACATCCCATAACATGATCTGCCTATCAAGGCCAACAGAACCCTTGTCTGCATAATAGGAATGAATGGCCTCCTTGGCCCTATCCATGCCTTCATACAAATAAGCCATTGCAGGCTTCTCCCCATCCACCAATCTAAGAACCTTTACTATAGGTTCACTAATTGCACATGCTTCTTCTACTCCATGCCAAAATGTCTCAGAGTACACCATTTTGCAATGGCTTTCCTGTCATGTCTCCCGTTGTATCTACAATTACGCCAATCATCAGACACAAACATTTGCTTCAACTCGAACTAACATCGAAGCAAAGATTGAAGAGTAATAAAGTTTGTGGCAAAACGTGTGATGGCAGGATGCCGCAACTCCTTGTTTCTAGTGAATCTCCTCATGAGGCTAAGAACAAAAGCATGGTTATAAATAAACTTGGGGATGCTCCTAGCCATATCAACCGCCTCCTTGATGAAGGAGAGTTTCCCCATATCCTCAAGCAACAAATCGAGACAATGTGCTACACACAGAGTCCAGAACAATGTGGGATGCCTCTCCATAAGCATTTTGCCGGCAGACACATAATTAGTTGCATTGTCTGTTATGACTTGCACCACATTCTACACACCAATCTCCCGAATGAACCCATCTAACAACTCACATATCGTTGCTGCATCTTTGATATGTTCTGATGCATCCAACGATTTAATAAACATGGTACCTTTAGGACAATGTACCAAGAAATTTAGAAGGGTCCTACCCTTCTTATTTGTCCAACCATCAGACATCATTCTGCATCCAGTAACTTCCCATGTCTTTTTCAACTCCGCCAATCTAGAGTTGATGTCCTGCTTTTCTGCTTGAAGAATTGGCCCCCGCAACTCCTCATATGTGGCGCTTTTGTACCCTAGGCCCACAACAGCAATAGCATCACATATTGGCTGCCAAAATGGATTGGTTTTGATGATGTTGAGAGGAAAGTCGCTCCAAAAAATGCACCTCCCCATGACTCTATCTGCTTCTTGCTTCTCCTTCTTTTTAACAAGCGATTTTATGCCAGGTTGTGCTCCAGGTCCTGTTCGTGGAACAAAAAATGATGACCTCGCAGTCGCACTAGCAGTAGTAGGTGATGGTGTGCCAGCTGTGGAGCTCCTCCCACTAGGGCCACTACCCTCAACATCAAAATTAGGAGAAGATATCCCGAAAGATCTACCTGCACGTTCAACTTTGTTTCTTTCTGTCTCTTCCTTCTTTCTGTCCTTTTCATCAATTGCCTCAAGAGATTTTTGTATAAGCTCCAGACTAGAAACTGTACAAACCCCAACATCATGTCCACTGAGTCTAGCAAGATGGTATTTCAGTCGTGTAACCCCACCTGTCATCTTGGTCCCACACAATTTGCATGTAAGATATGCATGATTTGCCCCACCATTAGGGTTCCATACTCCCAAAATGGGTCCAAAGCTTTTGGCATATTTGTATTTTGTAGTGGGTTAACTCAAACCTAGGGCACCAAAAAAAAATTGGAATTAGTAACTTAATAAGTAATACTAATAACCACATTATTTTACAAAACAATTTTTTTGCTACATTATTTGCAAATTTGCAATTTCGCAATGTGAATTGAAAATTGAAAATTCATAAATTCATTTGAAATTTCATAAATTCATACATAGAATTTACTTTTAGAAATAGGCAAACAGTAAACCTACCTCACTGTTCACAACTTCACATTGCACAATAAGAAACTAATTTCTAAGGTGAAGAAATTTTAGAGAGATGAACCCCTAATATATAATAAAATTAATAAATAGCCTTTGCAGCTATGAACTCAAAAAAAATGGAGTTTGCTCTCCAAATATGGAGAAAACTTGAAAACTTAAAAACTTAAAACCCTTGCATTTGCTCATGGGCATGAAAATCTTTTCAAATGGAAAAAAAAATCAAGCAAAATGATTGTAGGCAAATAGGCAAGCAAGAACAATCCTAAAACTATTAAAAAATTCATTAAAATAGGGGTTTATTTGAACATACCTGTTAATGGAAGAAATGAAATTGTCTCACTGTTCTTGAAGCTTAGATCAATGAAATCTTCGTTGTTGGTGGCGATAATAGCTATGGAACGCTCAAACCCTCCTTGGCAGCAAGCACATAGCTCTTCCCTTCCTTCTCCAACAATCAGAAATGAAAATGATTGAAAAAAAACCAAAATCGGACTTTTATAACCCGCGCGGAAATTTTTGATTGTCGCTGAGCGATATTTTGGATCATCGCGCAATATTTTGCCGAAATATCGGCGATATTTCGGAAATATTGGCGATATTTCGGAAATATCACGATATTTTTGGGAGCCGAAAATATCGCGATATGTTCTCGACGATATTTCGGCTCGCCGAAAATATTGCGATATTTACGAATATCGCCGATATTTCGGCGATATTATCAACACTGAGAGAACACAATCCTCGCTACGAGGGAGTGTTATTTTTTGTAACATCAAATGTGTTCTAGCCACGAAATTTGGTGGAGAGGCTAGAATACATGAAATCTCCAAAACCCATAAATCGTTTATGGAAATTCCACATAGAGATGACTTAATTATATTATTAACCCATTTTTAATGTTTCCTAAGTCTAAACTTAAGAAAACTAGTTAATTAATTAGAATTAATTAAGTCAAGGTGAGAATTCTCTAGAAACTCACACGGATCGATCCAGAAATGATCTGAGCCATCGATTAAGATTTAATCTTGGTCGTTGGAGTCCCAACAGGAAGATATAAGAAGAGATCGATGTGGTGATGGAGAATACCCTAGTGCAGATACTCAGTTGCCCAGGCAATTCGATTTTCTCAGTAGCAGAGACTTAGCAGAGAAGACAGAGCCAAAGGGTGAGTAGCAGGTGGCAAAGGAGGTCAGTAGCATTCCCGGAGGAAGTATTCCAGTTCCAGGAGAGGCAGTGAGAGGGAGTGCGAAATTTTCAGAGGGGTTGCCCAAGCATTGCGTAGAGGTTGACACAAAAGGATCTGTGTGTGGTTGGGAAGGTAGTTTGAGTTTTATAAATTAGCTGTGGAGTGAGGGAAGATTCTCACAATAATTTTGCTAGTATTTTTCTCATATTAGATCGCCAGTAGAGCATCTAAATTATTGTACTCAGATTTGTCGCTGAAGAATAATACTAAAACCCTGACCTGTTGCATCAGTTTTCCCGCATTGGGTTTTTCTAGGGACAATTGTCCAAAAATAATTGTGTCAATTTTATTTTGTGTGTGTTAGATTTTTTAAGTTTCCAACGCTATTTTTCTTCCGCAGTTTATTTGTGAAAATTGCAGTAGAGAATTATTCATTGTTTGTGTGGGCAAATAAATTGTCAAGTTAAGTTAACAATTAGAAGAATAATTTCCAGCTGTTGCAATAGATGAAATTTTCACATACTATTAGAGCTATTATGATCACATAGGAAGCTCATAAGTGATAGGCAAAAATCGACCAGTGTTAGAGGGAGTTTGGTAGCACAATTTCTAGCAGAGTTTGGCTTAGCAATTCGAACTACTAGGTAAAGGGTTCAATTTTTTCATTGTAGGTGGCAAGAAAAATTTGCAGTGCCTAAAAGCAATTCTTGCAGATAGTAGAAACATTGGAAATTTCTAGTGAAGCAGATCAGACTTTAGCTAAGCAGATTCCTTGCTTGGACGCAGAGGGTCTTGCAGCGGTTTGGAGTTGCAGAATCAACGTCAGGTGGAAAGAGCAATAGCACACGGTAAATTCTTCAATAAGACCATGGACAAAATTGACATTCAGGAGGCTTCAAATTTCTCTTCCACGTTGGAGGACGAATTTGCTTTCTTGTTAGGATCAACTTCACAGGGTGTTTGGTATATAGACAGTGGAGCATCAACTCATATGACAAGGGTTAGAGAATATTTCTCTAGCTACAAGGAGTAGCAAATGGTCTTCCAAACTACAATGGGAAACAAAAGGAAGTGTACTCTAGTAGGGAGAGGTACCATCGATTTTCAGAGGGATCATGAGCAAGCACTTACGCTACAGATGTATTGCATACGCCAGGATTGGGTATGAACCTGATTTCAGTATCGTAGTTACAGGACAAGGGATATGATATCCACTTCATAGGGAAGAAAGTGTTTGTCAAACACTCAAGCTTGAAGAGGGTAAGACAAATTGGAGTTCGAAGCAATAGATTGTACAGGTTGCGGCTCGACTCTCCAATAGCACTAATAGGCTGTGACTATAGCAGTGGAAAGGAACTAAATGAGTTATGGCATTGGGGAATGGGACATCTACACCATGGAGCACTAAAGATGCTTAGGGAAACAGTAACAGGGGTTCCAGAACTTGGCACGGAACACGATGATGTGTGTAGAGGGTGCGTACTTGGGAAGTATGCTGTAATATCCCTTTCCAGGGATATCCCTCAAACCCAATCAAACTCTAACCAGATAATACACGTGATACAGTAGCCGGGAAGCTCAAGAGATAAAAGTAACAGTGATGCAAACATACAATAATGTATACATGGAATATAATCAGATACCCAAGAAATGCAAAGAGAAATGCTAAGCCATTTTATTATACTGAGTAATGGAAAGAGTACAGGAGGTGATCAGAAAGATAGCATCTCGACTTGCACAAGGCAAGTGAAGAAATACACTCAAAATGGTAAGGGAATGACCTCTCTCTGAACTGCGTCCAAATTGTCGGAGAACTGCTGTGCTGCTACTACTACTGGAATCAAATGAGGATTTGGGGTTGTTCCCCTCCTCAGAAAATGCTGAAACTCTAGAATCAGCCTTTGCGCAATAAACCTAGAAAAGCCCATAAAGCTTTTCTAAAATAGCTGAACCCCGAAAATCACCCCCTTGAGGATCTACGCTATCCCTCAAGGCTCTACGCTGCCACTGAATAGAACCCTCCAAAAACTCTGCCCGAAACTCTGCCAAAATCCTCCAATATGCAAGCGCTGATCCCTTGCTCAATCTCCCAGCTGAAATCCTCCACATAGACCCAATCTGGAGCTCCTACCAAAAGAAATTGCGTCCTCCTCTCTCAAGATTGCGCAGTCATCAAAATGCTCAGCTCCTCCTCAACTCCAAAGATCGATCCTCGTGCAAAACACTGATGAAACTACCTTGCCAGAGCAGTCACTCGAAGTCCCCTGGGGCTAAGGGTGAGATCTCCGAACGGAGACACTCGATGCACTAAACAGTGCTGCAGACAAGCTAAATAGCCAGCGTGCTCTAAGTCGAAGTGACTAGCTCAAATGCAACATAATCCAATGCCAAAATGAGGAGGCTCCTCTCTCCTTTATAGCGTTGGCCTCTCTCAAAACCCTAAGGCCCACCTCCTTCGACGTAGCCTCTCTCTTGCCATGTGTTTCTCTTCATCTGCGTAGTCCCTCCAAGTGTCCACGTGGGCCCCTACTCTACTTGGTCCTTTGCCCCCCCTTGGCTCCCCTTTTAAGTTACAATGTTGTGCTACTAGGGAGTGACTTTATTCAAAAAGGGAGTTATGTCCCCCTTTCCTCACCTTTTTATTTATAAATAACTATAGAAGGCAAAATTGAGCAAAATCGAATATTTCAATTAACCAGGGCTAATTAGGAATATTACAGTCTCCCCCGGCAAAATGTTGCTTGTCCTCAAGCAACTGAAGTGATGGATGCTGCAAAATTTTCTCATTCTCCCAAGTGGCATCCTCATTCGGTAAATTCTTCCACCTCACCAAGAATTCCCAGACCGTCCTGCTCCGAAGTTGCCTCTCCCTGGTATCAATAATAGCCTCTGGCTGCAACACCAAATGCCCCTCATCATCCGTGGGTGGTAGCTCATTTGTCACTGTCACCTGCTGCCCCAATGCCTTCTTCAGGCATGATACATGAAAAAAGTTATGAATCTTGCTGCTTTGAGGCAGCTCCAACTCATACGCAACCTGTTCAATCCTGCGTATCACCCTGTATGGCCCATAAAAGCGGGGCTTGAGCTTCTCAGCCCCCTTTTGCTTCAGTGACGACTGTCGGTATAGCTGTAATCGTAGGTAGACCAAGTCCCCTACCTCAAATTGTCTCTCCACCCGACCCCTGTCAGCATACAGCTTCCACTGATTCTGCGCTGTAGCCATATTATCCTTGAGAGCTCGGAGAATATCCTGACTCTCTTGGATCCAAATCTTGGCTCTCGGAGCCTTGTTAGCACCAAACATCACGTCAGCGAAAGATAAAGGATGATATCCATACAAAGCATAGAATGGTGACATACCAATGGACATGTGATGTGTAGTGTTGTAGCAGTATTCCCCCAGATGCAGCCACTTCAACCATGCTTGCTGCTGCCCACTGACATAGTTACGCAAGTAGCCCTCCAGCCACTTGTTAACTACTCTGTCTGCCCGTCCGTATGTGGGTGATAACTGGTACTTGGTGTCAACTCTGTCCCCACAAATCGGAAAAGCTCCTGCCAAAACCCGCCCATGAAACGACTATCCCTGTCACTAGTGATGGTCTTAGGAAGACCATGTAGCCTGAAGACCTCTCTGAAGAACAGCTCGACCACCTACACTGCTGTGTAGTGTGCGGGTATGGCAAAAAAATGTGCGTACTTTGTCAGTCGATCGACGAAGACAAAGATACAATCCTTGCCTTGTACCATGGGCAACCCTGTGATGAAGTCCATCGAAATACATTCCCATTTCCCCTCCAGAATGGGAAGAGGCTGTAATAATCCTGCGGGATGGCTCATCTCCCCCTTGTTCCTCTGGCAAATGTCGCACCCTCGGATATGCTAGAGTACGTCCTCCTTGAGGCCCTTCCATGAGAACCTCTCTCTAATGGCCTTGTAGGTTTTGGTAAACCCCTGATGGCCGGCCAATGGTGAATCATTTGATGCCTGGAGTATCTTCTTCTTGAGCTAAGATCCCTCAGCCAAGAAGATCCAGTCCTGTAGTAGATGATCTCATCGACTACCCTGTACCTGTCATCCGCCACCTGCCCATCCAGAATCTCACATGCAAATCTGTCCTTGGAGTACTCTACTAAGAGTCGAGCCCTCCAGTGTGTGTCCAAGCTCATAAGAGACAACGTGGCTGGTCTACATGAAAGGGCATCTGCTACCACGTTGTTCTTACCCTTGACATACTCAATGTCAAAGTCATATGCTTGGATCTTACTGATCCACTTTTGCTGCCTCTCCTGTAGCTGTTTCTGCTCCAAAAAGAACCTGAGGCTGTTGTGATCAGTCCTCACCCTGAATCTGTTACCCACTAAATACTGCCGGAACTTGGCCAATGCATGCATGATGGCTAGCATCTCTTTGTCGTATATAGAATACAACCTCTTGTGAGGAAGGAGCTTTCGGTTCTCAAAGGCTATAGGGTGACCTCCCCTGCCTGGTCTAAACTCAACCTATTCCTTTTAACACTGTGGATGAAAGAATAAGAGCTCCAACACCTCTCTGCAGAAGAAGTGTTTACCACCTGTGATAGCACCCGCAATGCCAAAGTCTGTAGAAGTGGAGTACTCCCTCCATGCATGTTCCACCACTCAAGAGAAGAAAAAGTCTCTCGATCTTTAATTGCATGCATGCTCCCAAATGGACCAGTGTTAAGTGTATAGTTGCTCACCTGTCTCCGTACCAATGCATCCTCCTCCTCATCAGGGATTAATTTACTCAATGCAGCCATATATTTTCTGTGAACCTCTTGATCTTGGTGTGGTTTTCTCTTGCTTTCCCCCCAGGTGCTGGTGTTGAAAGCCATGATGGATGATAGTATTTAGGTGTCAAAACATATGCTAATGCATGCAATGGAACATTTAGCATTTCCCATCGGTTTTCCACCTCTACACGAATATAATTGTACAAGGTGGTATCTTTAGGCTCAACAATGTCTTTAATCTGCCCCAACATGCTATCCATTTGCTCATACACCTCCCCAATTATTGGTCGGTCTAAAGCTGCAAACTTGATCATGTAATAAATTGGTTTGGTGAATTGCAAAACATATTTAACCTGTGCCCAAAAGTAACTGTCAAGAACAGTGTCCTTGACTGCATTAGCACCATCTATGTCAATGTTAATTTCATCCCATGATTCAGCACATACTAGATTAGTTAAAGCTTGTCTCACCTTCACTAGTTGCCTAAAGGTGAGGTAATAACTAGCAAATCTTGTCTTTGCAATTTTAAGCAAATGCAACTTGGAGTAAAGCTCAGTAATCTACCCACATTCTTTGTACTTCATAATATCATGCATCAAAAGGTTTAATGTGTGAACCAGGCACCCAGACCAAAAGATGTGTGGATAAGTACGCTCAATAATTTTTCCTGTTGCCTTACAATTTGTTGCATTATCTGTGATCACTTGAACCACATTATTCGGACCAACATCTTTGATTGATTTCAATAGGAGATCTGCAATGTTTTGTGCGGATGCAGTGATGGAGGAGGAGTCATGACATGTAATAAATACTGCACCACTAAAAGAAACACCAAGAACATTTATCAAATGTTGGTTTCTAATATTTGTCCACCCATCTGATACAATGGATACCCCAGAATCTACCCACTCATTTGTAAAACGTGTCAAAGCTCTTTGAACCTTAGCTTTTTCTCTTTCTAATAACATTGTTCTAGCTTTCTCATAGTTGGGGCCTTGTATCCTTTTGGGGCTTCATTGATGGCCTTTACCATTTCATGCCAATAGGGAGAGCGAAGCACATTGAATGGTACACCGCAAGCACAAAGAAAACGGACTATATTTCCATCCACATCATCCCTCCCAGCAACATTAAGGAAATCCCCTATTGTTCTTCTACCTCCAGAGCTTGCAGAAGTACCATGAGGAGATGAGCAGCTACCAAATTTAGAGGTTGCACTTGATTCAAAATGAGTTTTTTTTCTTGTTTTTTTGTTGTGCAACCTCCTCTATTTGGATGTATTTTCTTCTTTCTTCAGTTGAAATGTTTGGGCAAATTTGTACCCCCACAGGACCCTTTTCTTCATCACTGTCCAACACCCCACAAAGATGCCTCCTCACACGGGTATATGAACCACAATATGGTTTTCCTCCATGACAACCATGAGGGCACACAAATTTGTAAGTTCCACCACCCTTTCCCCCATCAAGTTTGGTCACATAGTTCCACAAGGGTGTTAATGCAGCTTTCCCATCTTGTGTTTTAGTGTCCTCTTCAAGTTCATCCCCTTCCTCTTCAAACCCTTCCTCCTCATCATACATGGGGTCACTCATATTGGGACCACTGTCCTCTTGTGTTTCTTCCCTTCTATTCCTATTCCCCTTTGCCATCATTAAAACCAAGAGTGGAATGATACATAGAAGCCAAAAGAACACCATCTTGGAATATGGATATAGGTGGGGGACAACCTGCAAGTAAAGGAACAAGTAGAAACAATGGGAAAGAGTAGGAGAGGGAGGAGAAAAATACAAAAAAAATGTCAAAAAAATAAGGGAGTTTGGGGTTTGAACTTACCTCTTTAGCTCTTGTAGATGAAGTCCTCCAAGCTCTTGCTCCAAGCTCCTCTTCCTTCTCCTAGCTCCTCCTCCTTCACTCCTCCAAGCTTTCCTCTCTTCTCCTCTCCTTCCCTCTCTTCTCTTCTCCTCTCCTTACTCCTCTTCCTCTAACTCTCATAAACTCAAATTGAGAAAATGAGGAATGAATGGGGGCTTTATTCCCTTCATTCTTCACCTTAACCTCACCCTAACCACCCCCTTTATGCTAAGTCAACATAAATTAAAAAAAAAATTTAAAAAAAAATGAATTTTTGCCTTGCGCACGGCCTCTTCAGGAAGCATATGGAAGCGTATGCTTCCTTCTCCGAAGCGCCACGCTTCCAAGGCCCGAAGCGTCGTACGAAGCGCGCTTCGGAGGCCTGGAAGCGGCGCTTCCGACCCATGCTTCTGAAATTCCAGGAATCGGCAAAAAATTTCAGAAGCGCGGTTCCGGCGAAGCTTCCTAGGCACTTCCGGGCTTGGAACCCGAGGGGGGGGCGCTTCGTGCAACATTGGTCAGGTAGAGACGGATGCAGAGAGAGCTACAGAGCAAGAGTCCCGAGAGAGTGTGAGGCTAGCAGGTTGCAACAGTGCGAGAAGCACAGGAATGTTGCACCAGTGTAGGACGACACAGAGAGGTGTGCAACGGTGCGAGATGCAGGGAGTTGTTGCAGCAGTGCAGAGGTCAGAGAGGGAGAACTTGTTAGCGGCAAAGGGAGCTTCAGCATCAGTGGGTGTCTCTAGCCCAATAGGGAGGTCAGATTGGAGATCAATTACTTACTTCTCAGTAACTGAGTTGCAATGCAGTAGTGGGCAGCACGATGCAACATGATGAGAGGAGGTGCAGTGTGGATGCAGTGCTGGGAGAAAGGACCAGCAGCAGCACGGATGCAGAGGGAGCTGTCGTACAGATGCAGCAGTGGCAGTGGCAGAACCATGGGTAGCAGTACAGGATACAACAATGCAGAGGATGTTGGGCAGGAAGGCCTAGCATCAGCACAGGTACCGATGTCGGATGATCAGAGTAATACTCAATGAGGAGTATTGCTAGAGCACAGTCCTCGCTAAGAGGGAGTGTTGATTTGGGGTAGCATCGAATGTGCTCTAGCCATGAAATTTGGTGGAGAGGTTGGGGCACATGAGATCTCCAATACCGAAAAAGGGTTTGGGTAGATTCTAAACAGATAAGGAGATATTAAAATAATTAATATTTTTAATGGAGTCCCTAAGTCTAAACTTAAGGAAAATAAAATATTAATGTGTATTAATATGAATTTGTGTTAGAATGGTCCAAAAGACATGGATCAAGCCAGATCTAATCTTAGCCGTCGATTAGGGACTTAATCTCGGCCGTTGATATGTCAACGAGAAAAGTATAAGAGGAGGCTTGAGGGTCACTTGGAGAGTACACTAGAGTGATCAGTCATTCTATTCTCTAGAGCGGGGTTTGCTAAGAGAGATAGAATCAGTGATCAAGAGAGCAACCAGAGAGAGAGGCACAGGAGCAGCCAATGCTCACACAGGGCCACGTAGAGGCAGCTAAGTGCTGCGCAGAGCACCAGAGGGGCTGACATAGGGTCTCCTGGGGCTGACGCAAGCCAAGATAGGCCGACGCAGTGCCAGCGCTGGGCTAGGAGAAGCCGACGTAGTCTAGATTGGGCAGACGCTGGGGTTTCTGGGGCAGATTGGTGCTGAGTAGCTGTCGGAAGGATTATCCGGGATTTCAGCTAGTAGATTTGTCAGAAACTGAGAGGTGTTATTGCTAAGGAAATTCTCTGTTGGGTAGGCCAGTTTCGGCACCCAGATTGTACTCTGATATTGCTTAATAAGAAAACCCTCAAATAGTTGCACCGATTTTCCCACATTGGGTTTTTCTGGGGACATTAGTCCAAAAATAATGGTGTCATGTGGTGTGTTTATTCTTGTTTCTTTTAGTTGCTGATCTGTAATATGTTGAGCATGCACTAGTATTTATTTTCAGTATTTACTTTGTAAATAACTTGTTAAGGAAAAATAACAAGTAGGTAGGAATAAATCAGAAAAAGTGCATGAAGGGTTTCTAACTAAGTAAACTTAGAAACTTCATCAAACTAGGGTGCCAAATCTAGCTCACCCAATAGAGAACAAACCCAATAGAAGTGCCTTTATCCAGAGACATGTATTTTGGCAGATGTAGCAACTGGATGAACAAACCCCATAACTGCGTTGTCCCTAGTGCTGTGAAGTGATGGCTGCTCCCAGCTCTGTGCTGGAATTGCGTCACCTCCTCTAGGAGTTGCATCACCCTCCCAGTGAGTTTTCCCAGCTCAGAAATTAATCTGCTGTACTGATGCATGATCTGTCTCATAAAAACCCCAATGCTACCTCAAAGTGACTGCATTGGTCCTCCAGCCTCTGCATCACCCTTCTGGAGTTGCACTGTATATCCCTGGTGCTACATTGCCTCTCTGCTACGTGTTCTTAGCCTTGGACGAAAGTCCCACTGCCGAACTGCCCCTCTCTGCACTGGAAGCTCACTCCGAAATTCTCAGCAAACCACGCCCCAAAATTTCGATCTAGCTCAAGTGTTGCTCTCACTGTGTGTGTTCTCCAACTGACTCCAAGCCTTCCTTTATACTTTTCCTGTTGAGAAATCAACAACCGTGATCTAATCTCTAATCAACGAATAAGATTAAATTAGACTTGATCCTCCTCGTCGGTTAGAAGCTTCTCATCCATATTTACATTAATTCACTTTAATTATTTTAATTTCCTAAGTTTTTACTTAGGCACCATTAAAAATAATTAATTAATTTAATAACATGTACTCCGGGTGGAATTTCTCCAAACAATTCCTGGGTCTTTAAGATCTCATGTGTTCTAGCCTCTCCACAAAATTTCAGAGCTAGAGCACATCCGATGCTGCCCAAAAGTCAACAAATTGTAGACCCATGTCTATGCCCATGATCCCCAACTGGAAGAAGATAGATGCATCAGATGACAAGGATGTCAACCCTACCTTGTATAGACAGCTTATCGGTTCTCTCATGTATTTGGTCAACACTAGGCCAAATATTTGCTTCGCAGTCAATACTCTTAGACAATTTATTATAGAACCGAAGAGGGTACATTGGGCAGCAATGAGGCATATTTTGAGGTATGTGCATGACACATTCAAGTATGGGTTGAGATATACCTTAGGGGATGATGTCAGACTGTGGATTCACATGCAGATTGGGTAGGCAGTTCAGTGGATAAAAAAAGTACCTCTGGCTACTACTTCAGCGTTGGATTAGGGATGGTTTCTTGGTGTAGCAAAAACCAGAAGTCAGTAGCACTAAGCTTTGCAAAAGCAGAGTATATGGCAGCAAGCACAACTACGTGCGAAGCTATATGCCTTCAGAAGCTGCTAGTAAGCTTGTTTAGGCAGAGGATGGAGGCGACAATGTCTATTGTGATAATCAGAGTTGCATTAAGCTCTCTAAGAATCCAATGTTTCATGACATTTGAAACACATAGATATTCGATGTCATTTCATTAGAGATTGTGTATAGTGTGGAGTGGTCTAGCTATAATATGTTCCCATAAAAGAGCAGGTTGCAGATATACTCACAAAAGCTCTAGGGAGAGCTAAGTTCGTCTATTTCATAAAATAGATGGGTATGGTGGAGAACACGTTTTAGTAGCAGGGACATATTATTCTCAGTTTTAGTAGTTGCAGTTGCAGCAACAACAAATGAGAGGTAGTTGCAGTGCAGATGCAGAGTTGGCAGAAGTATGGCAGTGTCAGCGGTAGCACAGATGCAGCATCAGAGTTGCCCAGTGGTTGTTGGGCAGTAGCAGCCAGACATCAGCAACGTGACAGGAGGGATACAGAGACAGGTTGTTGTGGCAGGATGTGCAACACTAGAGAGAACACAATCCTCGCTAAGAGGGAGTGTTAGATTTTGTAGCATCGGATATGTTATAGCCATGAAATTTGCTGGAGACGCCAGAATATATGAGATCTCCAAAACCCAGATATCGTTTCTGGAAATTCCACCTAGAGATGGCTTAAATAGATTATTAACCCATTTTTTAATGTTTCCTAAGTCTAAACTTAGGAAAATTGGTTAATTAATTAAGTGAAGGTTAGAATTCTCTAGAAACTCACACGAATCAATCGAGAAATGACCTCAACCATCGATTAAGGTTTAATCTTGGTTGTTGGAGTCCTAACATGAAGATATAAGAAGTGATCGATGTGGTGATGGACAATGCCCCAGTGCAGATACTTAGTTGCCCAGGTAGTTCGATTTTCTCAATAGCAGAGACTTAGCAGAGAAGATAGAGCCAGAGGGTGAGTATCAAGTGGTAGAGGAGGTCAACAACATTTCTAGAGGAAGTATTCTAGTTCTTAGAGAGGCAGTGAGAGGGAGTGTGAAATTCCTAGAGGGATTGCGCAAGCACTGCACAGAGGTTGACGTGGAAGGTTTTGTGTGTGGCTAGGAAGGTAGTTTTAGGGATAACAATTAGTTGTGGAGAGAGGGAAAATTCTCACAATAATTTTTCCAATATTTTTCTCAAATTATATCCCCAGTAGAGCATCTAAATTATTATACTCAAATTTGCTGCTGAAGAATAATAAAACCCTCATCTGTTGCACCGTTTTTCTCGCATTACGTTTTCCTGGGACAATTGTCCAAAAATAATTTTGTCAATTTTATTGTGTGTGTGCTAGTTTTTTAAGTTTCCAACGCTATTTTTCTTCCGCAATTTATTTGTGAAAATTGCAGTAGAGAATTATTTGTTGTTTGTGTGGGCAAATAAATTGTCAAATTAAATTAACAATTAGAAGAATAATTTCGAGCTGCTGCAATAGATGAAATTTTCACACTTGGTATTTGGAGGAGGACTTGGTCTAGGGTTTGGATCTTGATTGTCTCATTTGAAGTAGATTTTATAAGAAGAAAAGATATTTTCTGGGTTTTCCCTTGGAGGGATTTTGCCTTAGCTTAGAGCCTAATTTTTGTGTTCATTGTCTTTACTATTTTTTCTTGATATTTGTTTGATGAAAAAATCTAATAAAGAAAACACAAAAAGATAAATAATTTTCACAAAAAAATATTAAGGAATAAAGGAAGGCTGAATTAATAGCTGCCATATTGCATTTTTTCCAACATGGTATCGGAACTAAGGTGAACAAGAGAAGGTAGCAGAAAAGATCATCTTGTGGACACAAAGAAGGGTTTGCCAAGGGAAATCACTTGCAGAAGGATCAAACTCTTATTGAAGGAAGAAAGAAGACTACATCAAGCTCTCATCAAAGGAAGATTACAAGAAGGTTTTTAATCTCTTGGAAGAAGATCTATTTAAAGGCTCATTGGAAGACATCTTTGAAGGAAGCATCAAAAAATCTTGGTATCATTCATCACTCTTGGAAGTTGTTGTTGAAGGTATTCTAGAAGATATCTTTTAAAGACATCATTGAAGTCTCTTTGAAGATCTTGAAAGCATCAAGATAGTTGGAGACATTATCAAAGAAAAGAAGGCTCTTGGTTGACAAGTACCATATTGTTACATTATGTTTGAATCTACATGTCATATGGGTTCTTTTTGCAAGGAAAGTAATAAGCTTGTTGGCTCAACAAATTTCCTAGCATGGAAGAAAAGGATTGATCTGGGACTTACAGAACATGAAGTAATGGAATATATCCTCAGTGATGTTGCTAAACCTAGCAAAGACAAATTTCAAGAGCTAGCAAAATACAAGAAAAGAGAGATAAGGGCACAAAGAATCATTGTTGAATCTATTAAGGATCATCTTGTACCCTTTATTGCTAACTTAAAGACATCCAAGGCCATGTATGACAAGCTAGAAAAGTTGTACTCTATAAGTACATCAGGTCAAAAGATTTCCTTGAGAAACCAACTATACAGAATAAGGAAATTGAAGGATGAATACATGGCCTCCTATCTGATGAAGATTTTACAAATAAGAGATCAGTTGCATGGGCTTGAGGAGACAATTTCTGACTCTGAAATGACCATCTGTGTATTGAATGCCTTGCCACCAAAATGGAGCAGTTTTGCAACTAGCATCTACTATAAGAAAGATTATGCTCCTTTTGATGAGTTGTGGGATCAATGCATCTTGGAAGAAACTAGGATCAAGGCAAGGGATGACTCTGAATCAAATGAACAATCTCAAGCCTTTATTGCAAGAACTAAGAAGTTGAAGAAGGGAAAGTTTGGAAAGTCCAAGAAGAAGCCAGATATGGCCAAGATTCAATGCTTTGGATGTAATGAATATAGACACTTTAACAGGGATTGTCCAAACAAGCAGAACAATAAAAGAAAGGAAAGAAGTGAAGCTCACACAGTTGAAGAGAAGGGAAAACCTGAGAAGAATTCGAAGAGAGAAGATATCAAAGATCTTTACTATTGAAGAAGGCATCCCCTCAGTTAGGTTCTTTATGAAGTTTGTCTTTCATTTAGAATAGCTTGAATTGTTGTTTACTCTAGAAGAGTTTTGTTGTAAAAGCATGGCATCTTAGATAACAACATGTGATAGTAGAAGATTTAGAGTCTATTTGATTGAGTTGCTTCATAGGAATCATCTAGTCTTTCAAGAATGAGAAGATTGGACCAATTTGCATATTATAGTTCATCCAGACATTTTTTGACATTATGTTAGAGGTAGTCATTTTGCTAATGTGGATCGTCATGATCCTATAAGAACCATCATTTTGGAAGGTTATTGGAAGAAGCATTATGACAAGGTTAGTTTATATTCCATATAGTATGGAAACAATACACTTGAAGGATGCAATTGGTCAAATTGTAGAACAAATAGCTAGATGTTTGTATGAAAACATTAGAATGCATATTTGAAGTAACTATTCTCTTGGGTAGGATTCATATGTAAAGAATCTTGTAGAAGAAGTTGGTCATAAAATATGTTGGCAAATCCTCCATATGGTTATATGATTCTTAAAAGAAGAATATTGGCTTAATATAGAATGATTAAAAGATCAAGAGTTTCTCACTAGATTATATAGTTTAGTGATCAACATCCAAGTATAGTCTCCAAAAGAAAATTGTAACTTGGTAATCAAGTTCGATCCTTGGGCACTCTGATGCATGAAGGAAGATTCTTGTGAAGATGGACCATGAGGATGTTGATGTTTTGATGAGAAGGCCATCATGATGAGGTAAGTCTAATATTTTTGTTATTGGTTATTTGGTTAACATATTGTTTTGCTACTTGGAAGAATATTGTAGGAATAAATGATGAATGTTGAGGCAAGCTCAACATATGATTTTGGAAGTTAAGAAGTCAAGATGTTTTCAAACATCTTGAGATTAAAAGGCAGCAGCGTGAGAAGATAACCTAAAGATCACTTTTATGAGGAAGCTATGATTAGCTTGAAGTTCGGTAAGGCTCAATATAATGCCTTCATTGATAATAACAAGATGAAAGTGATGTGCAAGATTGACCTTGTCTCGAGATTGAAGGAAGAAGATGGCTCCATGATACCTAGGAAAGAAGAAAGCTCGATGTAATGAGATGTGAAGGAAAGAGGGGGCCATGTAGCTATTGCCATAAAGAACAAGTACCTGATACTCTTATGGAAGCAAGCTAGAAAGCTTGTGGTTATGACTTCTCGAAGTGAAAAGGAAGCCAAGAATCTCCTTTAGATTTGAGAGGGAGTAAAAGAGTCTCATTAACTAGGAGCAAGGATTTGTTCCCTAATCAAGAGGGAATGGGAATATCCTCTCTAGTTGAGAGGGAGCAATGATAAACATCACATTTGTATTCTCTTCTTCATGTGCCATGCACTTGACCAGGACTAACAACCGTAAGTCTAAGTGAAGGCCATGAAGAGAGAATGGTGGAGAATTGGATAAGCATCTGTAGTTTCCTTGAGGATAAATAGTCCAAGAAAGGAAAGGTACTGATACTCTTTGAGGATAAGACAAGTATCCAAGATAAGAGTGGTCGAAGAGGACCGATATTCTTTGAGAATTAAGGATTAAAAAGCCAAGATAAGAATAGTCCTAAAAGGACATACCTAGTGAACATCTGGATGGGGTATCTACCTTAGAGGTAGTGCGGTATCTCATGTAAAGCGTCCTAGCATAATGCTCTTGAATGAAGTTGAGCTTTTCTAGTTAGGCCTCAAAGACATTGCTAGTTATAATTAGCTTATCAATCCGACTCTTCTTATGAAAACTCTTCAGTTTGAGAATGATGTTGTACTGGTTGTACAATTATGAATACCTCCCTAGTTAAGAGGGAGTGTTGGAAAATGTAACTAGTTTCGGTTTGCATAATTATTATTGGCTCATTTCAATATGTATATCTTACGTAACAACAAAATGAGGAAAAAAAGTTATTATTTTAAAGCATGGGTTTCATGCTTATTAATGGTCTTCTAGGTAAAAGCATGTTCTTTATGCTTCTAGGGTTTGCTAGGTTATAGGATTTATTGTCATGAGTAAAGGGAGTCAACATCATGATTATAAGACCAATCTGGGCAGGATGTACCTTGTAAAAGAATTTATTTTGAGTCTAAAAGGTCATGGAAACCTCTAAAGTACAAATCAATCATAGTAGCTACAAGTCAGCCTAAAAGAGGGAATTCAACCTCTTGGAAAGGCTATAAATACACGATGATTCGACCTCATTAGTCACTCACGTAATCTCTCTCATAAGAAGTTTGATCTAAAGCTGGGAACAAGAAGAAAGGAAGAACGAAGGTCTAGAAGGCAAGAAGAATCCAAGAAGAAGAAAAAACCCTGTTTTTGGGCTCTATCTCTCTCACAAGTGCAAAAACTAGGGTTTTTGCAGTTTCGAAGAAGGCCAAAATTGTAAGTCTAAATTGCAGGAGATCAAGTTGCATGATCAAGTTGCAGGAAAAACAAGTATTCTGATGTGACTTCTTTGACCTTGGGAGACATTATCTTGCTCAAAGGAGGATCTCTTGAAAAGTTGTCTTGTGCCGAAATTAGGGTTTCTATAGATGCTATAGGGTCAAAGTTGCAGGATCAAGTTGTAGGGTCGAAGCTGGGGGTCGAAGTTGCAGTTGGTAGCTGATTGAAGAAAAATCAAACTTTGTTGATCTTATCTAAAAATGGAAGAGCTTCTTGGAGGGCTGACTTGGTACTTGGAGGACTTGGTCTAGGGTTTGGGTCTTCATTGTCTCATTTGAAGCAGATTCTATAAGAAGAGAATATATTTTCTAAGTTTTCCCCTTAGAGAGGGGTTTTTCCCTGGCTTGGAGTCTAATTTATGTGTCGATTGTCTTTACTATTTGCTTTTGATATTTGTTTGATGAAAAGATCTAATAAAGAAAACACAAGAAGATAAATAAAGTCCATAAGAAAATATTAAGGAATAAAGGAAACCTGAATTAATAGCTACCATATTGTATTTTTTCCAACAACACGAGTACTGAAAAGATGATGCCAAGGCCAGGAGTATTATTCTAGATGGGGTCAAGGACCACATAGTTCCACATTTAGTGGAAGAAGATATAGCCAAGAAGATGTGCGATGCCATCAACAAACTTTTCCAGGATAAAAATATGAACCGGAAAATGATCCTAAGAGAGAAGGTCAAAAGCACCAAAGAAAATAAGGGAGAAAATGTTGATAGTTATCTCACTCGCATCAGGATAGTTTGAGATGAGCTAGCAACCATTGGAGAGAAGGTCGAGGACGAAGAGCTTGTGAGAACAACCCTAAATGGGTTTCAAAAACAGTGGGATGATTTCGTGCAAGTGGTTAGTGGAAGATCTGATTTTCCTACTTGGGATCGCTTGTGGAATGACTTCACACAGGGGGAGCTTCGACTAACCTTTGTGAAAGGCAACATTGTTAGTAGCAGCAGTTCCAAGCAGAAGGGAGATGACAACGAGAATGTTTCTCTTGTGAGCAAGGGAAAAGAAAATAAGGGATCCAGTAAAGGGTCCAACTCCAAGGAGGAAAAGGACATGTTGAAGATCAAGTGCGATGGTTGTGATGAGTTTGGCCATTACCGCAACAATTGCTGGCACAAGAAGAAAGGTGACAAGAAAGGAGAGAAGCAGACAATGAGAGTCACAGATAAGCTTTCTAGACATATAGAGGATGCATTTGCACTCATCGCTTGCAGTAGTAGTCCAGGAGAGTTGTGGCATAGTGGAATGGGCCATGGGGTACTCAAGGTGATAGGTGTTCCAGATATGAACACGAAGCACAATGGTGTCGAACACGACCCACCTTCCTTGCTAAGGGGGAGTGTTGGTTGATGTAGCTTAGATAGGTTTTCTATCCTTGGGTGGTGTCAATGAGGCTAGGAACACAAGAGCGGAAAATATCTCCAAGCCCAAGTTATTCTTTTGAATGGAAATGTATTAATTAAATTAATTAATCATTTTTTAATTATTTTCCTAAGTTTAAACTTAGGGAAATAGATTAATTAATTAGTCATAATTGAGACATTGCCAATGTTCCTCTAGAGACTTATAGTAAAAATTTTAAGTGATCTTAGCCATCGATTAGATCATTTTAGATCTAGATCTTGGCCATTGATTTCTTAATGAGAGATTATAAAGGAAATCGATGGGCAGTCTTGGAGATCATTCATTGCAGTGAAGAGGGTGCAATGATAGTGTGGGGTTTGACACCAGTGAGGGTTTCAATACAGTTGAAGTAGTGAATATTTCTAGAGTTTTCTTTCATCGGTATTCTTCAAGTTTTCGAGATCTAGAGGAGGAATTCTTCCAACGTTTTTCTAGAGACAGGGAGGCCAAGTTATTGATGCTGTGAGGGTTCCAAGAGAGGCAGAGATTACTAGGAGGAGGCCATACAGATTTCCAGGAGGGTTGTATGAGTTGCCAACATAGCCAAGAGGCTAATTCCGTCTTGGCCGTGAGCATGAAAGAGCCAGAGGAGCCACAGGCATGAGGCCGTACATGCCATATTTGCTAGTGTGAGGCCGTGTTAGGTTGCAGAGGGAGGTCGTGAGCCTTCTAGTGGTCAAATCGACTTGTGGAGGTGAAGAAATATTTTCTTGGAGCTTTGATAGGTTTGGCAAGCAGTATTGTAATATTCATCAATTGAAAAATTTGTTGAAGATTAATAAAACTCTCAGATCTAAAGAACTGTTTTTCCCTTTGAGGTTTTTCCAGGTACATTTTGTCTGAAAGTATTGTGTCCATTTTGTGATTTGTTTTCTATTAGAGTTTCTGCAGTTTATTTTTGTGAATATTGCAATTGTGCTTTTAGTATATTAATTTTTCTCAAAATTAAATACTTTGGATAATTATTGGTTGATTGAAATAAGCAATATTTTTATCGACTTTTCACAGACTTTAATGTCCATGTCATTTTCCTTGTCTCCGTTGACTTGGAAAAAATAATAACTATGTCCACCACTTATTAATTTTTTGTCCTTTTTACCACTCACAATAGAGAAAGTGGATTTTCAAGGGGAGATAGTCATTTTTTGATAGTCATTTTTTGACCCCCAAAGTGGGTCTTAGGATAATGTTGGTGTTTTGAGCATGAATTTTGAGCTCTCACACGCCACAAACATCTCCTAGAGCCACTTATTTACAATATTACATAGAAAATTAATTAAAATCCTGTCATGCGGGAATTTTTAATTAATTAAAAAATCCTAGAAAAACCTAGTCAAGTTCCTTGAGACTTTGGATATGACCTAGCATGGTTATTTTCATTGACCCTAAACATTAGGACTGACCCAAGGCCTAATTAGTAAGCTGCGCTCCATCTTTGGAGGCATGTGACTGAAAAAAATCGACTAATTATTTATCGCCGAAGAGCGAAAATAATTGGTCGAGTAAAAAAAACACTCTAGAGTGGACTCACTTATTAATTGGTCCCAACTCGCCTAAGTCTGTTACACAAGTTCATCATGCTAGCGACATTTATTACAAATCCCTCGTAGAGGTACGGAATTTGAGAGAGGGAGGAGAGAGAAAATGGGGCATATATGCCCTGTTGAATTTTGATCTTCAATATTTTTTTAGGAGTTCCTCCTCCATTGGGCAATGAAGTCTTTGTTCCTTTTCATGTGCATATGAGGGTAACATTTGGCTCCACATGGGAACGTGTGCTTGATCTTCAGGAGAGCATGCGGGAATCTAGAATCTGCAATACATTAACATTTTGTCACATAACATTATAAGCATGTGCACCATATAAAGCCATTATTATTTTATTTGTAAAAATAAAATGCTTGCAAAAGAAATGCCAAAATCAAATGCTGAAAGTAGAAATGAAAAACTAGAGCAAGGATAGAAATACATTACAATATGCGCCTTCGGCATAAGGTGTTTTTGGTGAAGTACATCTTGAGAACTTGCCTGCTCATAGGTAGATCCATAGGCTCTTTTTCTAATGTGCCTTGTCCAATCCTGACCATTATGGGATTTTGACTTGTCCCACCACTGACTTGTTTGTGTACACCAGATTTATTCTACTTTTTTCTTTTTCTTTTATGGGTGCCAACCTACTAATGACATGCACTATTCAATATCAGTGGTCTAGCACTAGATTTTTTTCCTTTTTATTTTTTGCCTTTTTGTCTTACTCTGTGTAAGCATACGTGATGCTACAACTGTTAACAACTCAAGGAAAAATTTCCTCCTTTGGACAACCTTCCTCATCAAGAAAGTGTTGTTAATGTTGGCATTGATGTCAAATGGTCATGATAAGGAAACATTACATTGATTGATTAATGTTGATGATTGTTTTTTATGTAATTGCAAAGGTTGAAAGTGATGTGAAGTGCAAAGGCTATGATAATCAATGTGAAGGCTGAACATTGTCAAATGGAACATAAAATATTGAGACACAAGTTGGAAAATATATTCTTTTATTAAATAGAAAAATGTATGATACAAGATAATACAAGTCTGATTTGCCTCTTGTAATCATTACTAGTTGAGTTGTTTTATTTCAACTCTATTTTATATTACAAATTTTCTTTCAGAACTGAAAATGAAGAGACAAGCTTATGAGCAGTTTTTGGAAGTCCAAGAGACAATGCTTCATTTCATATTCCTGCAAAGAATACAAACAACCAATATGGCTTGCTTATAAAATATACAATGTGGAATGGAAACAAAACTTTGAAGTGAAGTGGTCTACATAAGAAAGTTGATGAGCAGCAGCAAAAGAGGCACAAAGTTGATGAGTAGTAGCAGTGTAGATTTGCAGTGGACTTGACAACAAAATTGTATATAAGGTAACCAACATTTGTGACTTGATGTTGCCATTGAGAGATTGTTGTCCCTTTCTATGTTGGAGCATGATAAAGAACAGGTTGTAGCCCGCTGAAGTAGGAGCCTCCTGTGGGTTGTAGCCCACAAAAAATTTGTGGGAGTTGCAACTTCCTTTGAGGTAGAAGCCTCTTGTAGGTTGGAGCCTACAACAATTTGATGTAATAAAGAGTAGTAGTTTGCCTTCACATCACTTTTAGCCTAAAATTTGTGGTTTTCTCCCTTCGGGGTTTCCACCTATATCTGGTGTCTTCATGTGTTGATTCTTGAATTCTTGATAAGTATATCTGCAAAGTTCTTTCTCTAAGACTTGTAAAAGAAGTTTAATAATAATGGAGCATATACATAAACTATTAGCTGCATAAGAAGAAAATTAAGTTGAGAAAAAAGTAAAGTCTTAAATTATTGATTCACCACCCCCCCTCTCAGTAATTTCCAAACATAAATATCAGAAAGACCCCTCCTAGCCCTTGGAAGAATTTAATTTGGTTAAGGAAAAATGTATTTTTAATGTAAAAACCCCCATGTGGACAAAAGTACAGGTCAACTTTAAAGAAAAATTGGGAACCCCTTGGTGTTGAAATTTCTAAGTCTGACACGTCAAAAACTCCTACTGCATTATCTGGTTTATTTAACCTACTTGTTTATTACATTAACAAGTTATTTATACATATAAATACTGAAAAATAAACACAAATGCAACGGTAACTCGTATACAGATCAACAACTGAAATACTAGACAAACACATAAGGGACACCGTTATTTTGGGACAATCGTCCCAAGAAAAACCCAATGCGGGAAAACTGGTGCCGTAATTCTGAGGGTTTTATTATTATGCAGATTTCTTGAGTACAACTAGGGTGCCAAACTGGCTCACCCAACAGGGATTTATACACGACATTAATACCTCTTCTCGGAGACCGATATTCAACAAGTTTGCCCCACGAAAATCCTTCTAGCGCTTCTCCAAGGCTCTGCGTCAGCCCTGCTAGCCTCAACGTAGTTCTAGAACTCTTTGCGTCAACCTTCTGCTTCTTTGTGTCAGCTCTCTGGCCTTCTGTGTCACCCACGCAGGCCCCTCAGCCTCTGCACAGTCTCTAGCTGCCTCTGCGTGGCTCCTGTTGCCTCTACGTGGCTCTGGCTGCATCTACGTCAGCCTCTCTAGTCACTGCGTTGACCCTCAGGCACTATCTCTGCTTCTCTACTATGTACTCACTGCTCCTCGCTGCAACAGATCACTTGTTCGAATTTTCTTAGCGAACTCCGCTCCAAAAAATCGAACTGACTGATCAATCTTGGTTTATCTCCAACTGACCTTCAAGCCTGCTCTTATACTTTTCCAATTGAGTCTTCAATGGTCGAGATTAAGTCTCTAATCAACAACTAAGATTAGATTTGGCTTGATCCATGTCATTTACAACATTCTCACCTAGCTTTATATTAATACCTATTAATATTTTAATTTTCCTAAGTTAGTAACCCCATTAAAAATATTAATTATTTTAATATCTCTCTAATCGGGTGGAATTTCCCGAAACCATTTCTGGGTCTTGAGATCTCATGTGCTTTAGCCTCTCAACCAATTTTCATGGCTAGAGCACATCTGATGCTACCACAAATCAACACTCCCTCTTAGCGAGGAATGTGCTCTAGTAATGCTCCACCACTAAACATCACATTGATCTTTCCGCACCAGTACCTGTGTTGATGCTTGGCCTGCTGCCCAACATCCACTGCACTGCTACTTCTGCATTGCTGCCCATGGCTCTGCCACTGCCACTGCTACATCTGTATTGCAGCTCCCTCTCAACATGCTACCCATGCTGCCCATGGCACTGCCACTGCTAACTGTTGCACTACAACTCAGTTACCGAGAAGTAAGTAACTGATCTACCCAAATCTTGACATCCTTGTTAGTCTGGAAGCCTCCTGATGTTGAAGCTACCTCTGCTGCTATCCTGTGCTCCCTTTGTGCTGCTGCAAACACCTTTGTGCCTCTCGCACTGTAGCAACCTCCACTGTGCCTCTCACACTGTTGCAAACACCTCTGTGCCTCTCGCACTGCTGCAATCCCCACTGCGCTGATATAGACCTCTGCACTCTAGCTTTGCCTTGTTTCTCCATCGCATCTTCCTTCTACCGACATCTGTCATCCTGCTACTGTCATTCGGGGCTCCCGTAGCTGGATATAATCCAAGAGTTTGGGTACCTCAAGGACACTACCCCTACATCCTCTGTAGTCCTCCTGACTACAACTCGATGTCACCCCACCTCTTCTCTAGAGGTGCATGAGCACTCATGGCACAGTCGTCATTAGTCTCGACTTCTTTCTCCGCCTTAGCCGGAGCTGCATTGGAGTCAGAAGCCTCTCCCTTATTCTTCTTCCTGGGACACTGGGTTGCATAATGACCTAGCTCCCCACAATGGAAGCACTTCACCTTGGAGATGTCCTTCTTCTTCCTCTTCCACTGTTGTCCCATAGATGCCAGAGCCACATCCTCTTCCTCCTCTTTCATTATTCGACCCCCTTCGTTGCTACTCCCCGCCTTGGTCAACCATCTGATCTCTTCTTGGCGAAAAACTTCCCACATCTCTTCCCATCCCGGAAGATTAGCTCTGCCCAAAATACTTTGGACAAATGTCTCCCACTCCTTGGAGACTACATTCAGGGCAGTCCTCACCATGAACTCCTGATCCGACATGGCCCCTGTGGAAGTAATTTGGTCCCGAATCTCCTCTAATCTGAGGAGGTATAGATCTATCTACTCCCCCTTCTGCATTTGATACGACTGCAACCGATTCTCCAATAGCATCTTCTGTTGCACGAAAGTGCCCTAATACAATGTCGTCAAAACATCCCACATCTCCTTTGCCGTGTTCTTTTCGACAATATGTGGTATGACATGATCCTTGACCCCGTCAAGGATGATACACTTTGGCCTCGCCATTGCATCTTCATGCTTCTCATTATCAGCTAGGTCGACTAGGATAGCCACGGTTTTCAAGGTGAAGCCCTTGATGCGATGTCTATCCAGGACTGCCAAGATCCTGGCCTTCCAAATGACAAAGTTGGAAGCCTTATCCAACCTATTATGATCCCTCAGTTTGTTCACTGCCATCTCCGCTCCTCTTTTGGACTCCCTCTGAGTTTCGAATTCCCTTTTGGAAATCTCCCTCTAAGTCTTGATTTCCCTGTTAGAAATCTTCCCGCCAACTATCAAACTACTCCTCTCCAATCCTCTTTGCAACTGCAACTTGGATCTGGATTTCTTGGCGAGAAATCCGTTAAGGCAACGACTCTGTCTACCTTGGTTCTGTCCCATTAGGTAATGTTTTGCTCTGACGAAAACAACACCCCACCAGCTCCACAATCTACCCACAGCTCCCTAGGTCCCGACAACTGAAGAAACTGAACCTTCCAGCTCTGTGCAATCCCGACAAACGCTGAATCACTCCTCTGGCCAACTGCGTCAAGCCTACCTAGTTGAGTAGGATGACATGGCTCTTCGTGAGCCTCTTCTGCCTCTCTCTGCCTCTGCACTGGCCGTCTTTCTGGCTCGAAATGATGATGCAAGCCCTCTGCGTCACTCCTTCTCTATTGTCTTCTGCTTAGGAGCAACTCTGTCTCTCGGGACAACTGCTACTACTGCAAATTTCCGATATTGCTGGTGTCTTCAGTGCTCCTGTGATCTGCAATGCTCTGATACCATGTTGAAATTTCTAAGTCTAACACATCAGAAATTCCTACTGCATTATCGGGTTTATTTCACCTACTTATTTATCACATTAACAAGTTATTTATACATATAAATACTGAAAATAAACACAAATGTAGCAGTAAATCATATACAGATCAACAACTGAAATACTAGACAAACACACAAGGGACACCATTATTATTGGACAATCGTACCCGAAAAAACCCAATGCAGGAAAACCGGTGCAACAGTTTTGAGGGTTTTATTATTATGCAGATTTTGTGAGTACAACTAGGGTGCCAAATTGGCTCACCCAACAGAGATTGTTACATGACAGTAATATCTCTTCTCGAAGACGGATATTCAGTAAATCTGCCCCACAAAAATCCTTCTGGTGCTTCTCCAAGGCTCTATGTCAGCCCTGCTAGCCTCAACGCAGCTCTAGAACCCTTTGCGTCAGCCTTCTGCTTCTCTGAGTCAGCTCTCTGGCTTTCTGCGTCACCCACATAGGCCCCTCAGCCTCTGCGCAGTGTCTAGCTGCCTTTGCATGGCTCCTGTTACCTCTGCGTCAGCCTCTCTGATCACTGCGCTGACCCTCAGGCACTATCTTTGCCTCTTTGCTATGTACTCGTTGCCCCTCATTGCAACAGATCACTCGTTCGAATTTTCTCAGCAAACCCCACTCTAGAAAATCGAACTGACTTATCAATCTTGGTGTATCTCCAACTGTTAAATTATGGTATCTTCTATGCTTAGAGAAGTTTACTTATTTTCTAATTATTATCCACAAATTAGCAATCACTTATACATTAAGTAAAGTGCAAAGTGCAGATAGAACATCAAATGATCAACAGAAAACAAGCCAAGACAAGAGACACAAGCTGTGGTGGCTAGCCAAGGACAAACCCCAATGCGTGGAAACCCTTTGATCAAATCTTCTTTTATCTTCAATAGTTCAGCAGAGAGAAATAGTACAAAATCCGAATTCTGTAATTTTATATCAGCAGCAGCAAACCCTAGATCAGCAAAGTCAATCTTGGTCAAACTAGATGAAATTGACTTCTAAGATACTTGGTCAATTTCTGGTCAACTTGTCTTCGAACAGCCTGAAGAAACAACCCTTGAAGAGCCCCAAAAGTTCAGTCAATTTGCAGATTTCTGAAGTCAACTTGTAGCCCTAAACTAGGGCAGTGAACACCGGTCAAACCAGAGGTCAGATCACCTCGATTTTTGTGCCAAAAATTGCGGCCTACCTAGGAGAGGTGTTAAGTTATGGTATGTTCTATGCTTATAACAGTTTACTTCTTTTTCTTATTATATTCCACCAATTAGAAATCATATGTACATAAAGTAAAGTGCAGATAGAACATTAAACGATCGACAGAAAACAAGCCAAGACAAGAGACACAAGATGTGGCAGCTAGCCAGGGACAAACCCCACAATGTGTGGGGAAACCCTTTGATCAAATCTTCTTTTATCTTCAATAATTCAGCAGAGAGAAATAGTACAATAAATCTGATTCATATCAGCAATAGCAAACCCTAGATCAATAGCATCAGCATTAGCGGCTTCATTATCAAACTAGGGCAGACCATATCTCACAAACTGACCGTCGGATTGACTTCATTCCACCACCAAAAGTTTCGGCTTCCAGAGGAGGTTTAGATGAACCTACAGCGCAGTTCAGATGAGGAGATCTTCTAGGCCATGCAAGTCAATCTTTACTTCTGCAGTTAGCTTCAGTTTCAGCAGTTTCCAGCTTCAAACTAGGGCAGTCGATATCTTGCAAACCGTTCGTCGGATTGACTTCATTCCACCACCAAAAGTTGCGGCTTTCAAAGGAGGTTCAGATGAACCTACAGTGCAGTTCCAAAGAGGAGATCTTCTAGGCCACGCAAGTCAATCTTTACTTCTGCAGTTGCAGCTTCAGTTTCAGCAGTTTCCGGCTTCAAACTAGGGCAATCGATATCTTGCAAACCGTTCGTCGGATTGACTTCATTCCACCACCAAAAGTTGCGGCTTTCAAAGGAGGTTTAGATGAACCTACAGCGCAGTTCCAAAGAGAAGATCTTCTAGGCCACGCAAGTCAATCTTTATTTCTGCAGTTGCAGCTTCAAATTCAACAGCTTCCGGCTTCACATGTGTGAGAGAGAGAGAGACCCATTTCAACGCAGTAGAGAAGAGACTCATATCTGCGCAGTAGAGAGAGAGAGATGTGATGAGATGAGTGTGTCCAAATGAGGAAAATTCCTCTTATATTTATACACAACATTGGTGGGTGAATAGATGCCACTGTTGGGCTTCTGAGCCTACATGAGTTGTAGGTCGGCTTGATAATAATTCCATAATCAAAATAAATTCATATCTCCATGAATACTTATCGGAATCGGATGATCTTTATATCAATCTTACACCTCTCGACGAGAGGAATCTAATAAAAATATTATCAGCCATGAATAAGATGACCCACATGAAGTTTTGCCCTGGTTGCCAATTTTAACACTCCCTCTCAACCATGGAGAACTTCATCTGCAATCTGTCTATCGGTCGTTACTATTCATCCATCAAATGCACTGCCTTGTACAGCCTGTCTCTTGCCCTGCTCTGCTCTATTTTGCCTGTTCTGCTTTGTCTTGTTCTACCCTGCACTGATCTGTACTGTTTTGTTCTGTTCTGCTCTGCTCTTGCCCGAATTATGAAGAAGAAGAAATGATCGAGGATGTATCATACTGACTCAAATTCAGTCTCAGAGTATGTACCACTGGTCCCAGACCAGTCTCAACCAACCCAAAGTCAGCGTCATAGTGAGTACAACTCCAATGGTCCCAGACCAATATCATCCTCCACTGACTCAAAGTCAGTCTCAGAGTATGTACCACTGATCCCAGACCAGTCTCAACCGACCCGAAGTCAGCGTCATAGTATGGTACAACTCCTACCACTGATCCCAGACCAGTATCATTGATCCCAGATCAATGGAGCTCATCCTAGCATAGGGAGTACGGTAGTTACAACGATGCGTCCATCGGTACTACTATGGTCCCTAACTTCATTTCCCTGCTCATTGATCAGATGAGAGGTACTTCCCATGAGTCCCAGACTGCATGGGTAGGATGCCTCGACAGGAGAACTAATCAATCCTGTCCTCACAGGAGAACACATCAATCCTGTTACAACCGCCATGGATAACACATCAATCCTGGCCGCCATGGAGAACACATCAATCTAGGCCTCACAGGAGAACACATCAATCCTGCTACAATCGCCATGGAGAACACATCAATCCAGGCCTCACAGGAGAATTAATCATCCTGCTACACAGGAGAGCGAATCATCCTGTTCCACAAGAGAGCGAATCATCTTGTCCCACAAGAGAGCGAATCATCTTGTTCCACAAGAGAGCGAATCATCTTGTTCCAGTGTGCACCACCAGGGGAGGGTGAGTCACCCTGTGGTCGTATGTTGCTCCAGTAAGAACCACAAGCCCTCAGAGCTCCCAGAGCTCAATGTATGCAACATGCAGGACCCTTGTACAAGGGTTTCTTGATGACTCCAAGTCGTTTGGGAAAATCACAAATTAGATCTTTCCTCAGGGCTTTGACAAGGTGTATCAACCTGTACATCATCTTAATGCGATGGAGCCTCCTTGCTCATCAACTTACCATATCCTAGATGATGTCTATCTGCTGGAGCAATCGACGAATACGGGATTCCTCAATAATCGAATCCCACCTCTGGTTGTTATAGAGAATCACAATGGTATCCAATGTAAATCCAAACAGCTCACTGAAGAGCTTTCGCAACCAGTCTGCCTCACACGAGGTCATGCTAGCAACAGTATATCCTGCTTCAGCGGTGCTCAAAGTCACAAACTTATGCTTCCTGCTCATCCAGGATATCGAAGCAGATCCCAAGGTGAAACAGCACTCGGAAGTGCTCTTACGGTCCACCACACTGCCTGCCCAATCAGCATCAGTATATCCAAGTAGTCTCACATCTTCGACAGTGTATCTTAACCCATTGTGCCACGAAGATATCTCAGAAGATTCTTGGCATCAATCCAGTGAGGCTTAACCAAATATGAGCTCACAATGCTAACTGCAAAACATATGTTCGGATGGAGGTTCACCAAGAACATCAATGCGAATGAGTTTATGAAACTCAGAGGCATTTCCCAAATCTGGTCCGACATCACCACCATATAACTTTTAAAAGTTAAGATCCTCGAGGTAGTCACAGGCTTGCAGTACATCATACCAAATCTTTCCAATATCTTTACCACATATTTTCCTTGAGATAGGAAAATTTCCCTTGGCTTTTGCCACACTTCAAGTCCTTGGTCCTTCATTTCAAATTCAGAAGCCATCTCCCTCTTACATTTGTGAATGAGAGGGTTTGCACCTGTAGAAAGAGGTCATCCACATGCAACACCAGTATGATAGGCTTTTCATCTTCAACCTTAAAGTAAAGGTTAGGATCGGCTTCACTCCTAGTGAATCCCAACTTCATCAAGTAGCTATCGATCCTCTCATACCATGCTCGGGGTGCTTGCTTCAGCCCATAGAGAGCCTTCTTCAACCTGCATACATGAGATTTTCAATCATAAATCTCAAATCCTTCGGGTTGCTCCACGTAGACCTCTTCTTTGATCAAACCGTGCAAGAACGCAGTCTTGACATCCATCTGATGTAGGTTCCATCCTTGTGAAGTCACAAGGGCTATGATCAAGCGGATGGTCGTATATCTGGCAACAGGTGCAAATATCATAGTCTATACCTTCCTTCTGGGATAAACCACGAGCAACAAAATGAACCTTATACTTTTCCATACTTCCATTTGCTGCATGCTTTATCTTGTAAAGCCATTTTGAAGTAACAATTGTCTTGTCCAGGGTCTAGGAACTACTTCCCAGACATCATTCTCCATAATAGACTCATATTCTATGGTCATAGTACCCTTCCATAGTTAATGCTTGACGACATCTGAGAATGATGAACGCTCATTTTGTATGATCGTGCTCATGATGGTCAGGTATCCCTGATACTTGTTAAGTTTCTTAATTTGACGGAAGGTTCCTCAGGGTGCAGCATGTCCTTCAGAATCATCAAGTATCCCCCTAAGCCATGAAGGCCTCTTCCTAGAAGAGGAAGGCTCATGTGGATGAGAATCAATCAGATCCATGGGTTCTTCTACATCAGGCATTGATTCATCATCCTTTTCTTTCAGTTCCCTGGTGTCGGCTTCTTGAGAGCTCCTCAAAGTCAGAAGATTGTTCACCTTGCGGTGAACTTTTCTTCAAGAGTCTTGGAACCCAATGCTTGATGAGGGCATCGATTTTGTACATATACGGCGGTGATTGTAGTTTCAGCCCATAGAAACTTTAGAAGTCTTTGATCATGTAGCATGGCCCGGACAGCTTCCATCATCGTGCAGTTCTTCCTTCCCACCACACCATTCTGCTCAGGAGTATGTGGTGTAGTAGTCTCCCTCTTAATGCCAACCTCAGGTATGCCTGAGTGAACCAACTGTAATATATCGGAGGTCTTGCTTTGGCTTGAGGGGAATGGTCCCCTTTTGAGCTTTCCTTCGGCACATCCCGGACATACACCTTCTTTCTCTACTTGGAATTCGGGCATCCCTGTTACCATCTGTCTTACATCGGGTAGAGCTTTGTAATGAAGGTGGGAAAACCTCCGATGCCAAAGTTCGGACTAAAGAGTTGTGTCACAAGACATGACACCTAGCGGACTTCCATCGACCTGATATAATGAATCAACACTAAACCCAAGAGTAAAGGAATCTTTATCATTATTTTTCCATATACATACCTTGCCATTGCTGAAGGTTACCTTGTAGCCTCTGTCTTCCATTGCCAAGATGGACACTAGGTTCCTTTTGAGGTCAGGTGCATTTAATACATCCTGGACTTTCTAGCCTTCCTGAATGGTTGTCCTCTTCCTCGATCTCCAGCTCTCCTCTTACCTTTGCTGTTGAATTTGTCATTCCTTTGATTTGCCATCAGAGGGATTTTGATCATCGTCCCGGTGTGAGTCCTTTCTTCTCTTTGCATGAGAAGAAAAGGCAGCAGGAGGACCTTTAGGCATGGGCATTTTTTGCACTTCTACCCTTGTTTGTTCTTGAATGCATCTAGCCATTAATTCCTCGAAACTAGGAATTACATTATTGTTCAGAAGAGTAGTCCTGAACACATACCATTCAGATGGTAATCCTTCGAGAGTTGTGAGTGCCATTTCTCTGTCAGTAATGGTTTCCCCAACAGATAGGAGATCGTTCTTGATCTCGGTGATTCTTAAGAAGTATGCTTGCATACTTTCATCTTTACCCTTCTTGATTTCCCTCAACTTATTTCTAAGAAACAAAACTTGATTTGCATCATTAACTTTAAATAGACTCACCAGTCTGTCGTAGATTTCCTTGGAGGTGTCTAGATCAGAGATGTAGGCCACCAAGCGCTTGTCGATAGAGTCCCGACTGATCTTCTTTGTTTTGACTTATCCATTTTTCCATTTGTTCCAGGCAGCAGCAGATGCATTTGATGAAGGCTCAACAATATTGCCTCTTACATGGTCCAGCACTCCTTGATCTTCAAGGGTTAGATCGATAGACATCTTCCATCCGTGATAGTCAGCTTTCTCACGGAGCTTGTCTTTGGTAGGAAAGAGTGTTGAGGACCCCATAGTTCTTTTAGGATAGCCTTGCCAATCTTCTCTTCAATGATTGCTCTTGCTCTTGCTCGGGCTTTGTCTTCACCTCAGCTCTGATACCATGTTAAGTTATGGTATGTTCTATGCTTATAACAATTTACTTCTTTTTCTTATTATATTCCACCGATTAGCAATCACATGTACATAAAGTAAAGTGCAGATAGAACATTAAACGATCGACAGAAAACAAGCCAAGACAAGAGACAGAAGATGTGGCGGCTAGCCAGGGACAAACCCCACAATGTGTGGGGAAACCCTTTGATCAAATCTTCTTTTATCTTCAATAATTCAGCAGAGAGAAATAGTACAATAAATCTGATTCATATCAGCAGTAGCAAACCCTAGATCAGTAGCATCAGCATTAGCGGCTTCATTATCAAACTAGGGCAGACCATATCTCACAAATCGACCGTCGGATTGACTTCATTCCACCACCAAAAGTTTCGGCTTCCAGAGGAGGTTCAGATGAACCTACAACGCAGTTCAGATGAGGAGATCTTCTAGGCCACGCAAGTCAATCTTTACTTCTGCAGTTGCAGCTTCAGTTTCAGCAGTTTCCAACTTCAAACTAGGGTAGTCGATATCCTGCAAACCGTTCGTCGGATTGACTTCATTCCACCACCAAAAGTTGCGGCTTTCAAAGGAGGTTCAGATGAACCTACAGTGCAGTTCCAAAGAGGAGATATTCTAGGCCACGCAAGTCAATCTTTACTTCTGCAGTTGCAGCTTCAGTTTCAGCAGTTTCCGGCTTCAAACTAGGGCAATCGATATCTTGCAAACTGTTCGTCAGATTGACTTCATTCCACCACCAAAAGTTGCGGCTTTCAAAGGAGGTTCAAATGAACCTACAACGCAGTTCCAAAGAGGAGATCTTCTAGGCCACACAAGTCAATCTTTATTTCTGCAGTTGCAGCTTCAAATTCAACAGCTTCCGGCTTCACATGTGTGAGAGAGAGAGAGACCCATTTCAGCGCAGTAGAGAAGAGACTCATATTTGCGCAGTAGAGAGAGAGAGATGTGATGAGATGAGTGTGTCCAAATGAGGAAAATTTCTTATATTTATATACAACGTTGGTGGGTGAATAGATGCGACTGTTGGGCTTCTGAGCCTACATGAGTTGTAGGTCGGCTTGATAATAATTCCATAATCAAAATAAATTCATATCTCCATGAATACTTATCGGAATCGGATGATCTTTATATCAATCTTACACCTCTCGACGAGAGGAATCTAATAAAAATATTATCAGCCATGAATAAGATGACCCACATGAAGTTTTGCCCTGGTTGCCAATTTTAACAAGAGGCAACCACACTCAATCCGCACTTCTGGAAGGTCAACGCTTGGTCAACGCTGGTCAAAGAGATGACCTGCTGCCCTAGCGTCCTTTCTGCGTCTTCCTTGCCATAGGACGTCTTCCTTTCAGCCACATGTGTGAGAGAGAGAGAAAATGAGTGAATGAATTGTCCAAATGAGGAGAATGCTCCTTGTATTTATATGCAAACGTTGAGGATGAATAGACATCACTGTTGGGCTTCTGAGCCTACATAAGTTTGCTGGTCGACCTTGACAATTTGTCCATAATCAAAATAAATTCATATCTCCATAAATACTTATCGAAATCGGATGATCTTTAGATCAATCCTACACCTCTCGATGAGAGGAATCTAGGAAAAATATCAAAAGCCATAAATAAGGTGATCTACATGGAGTTTGGCCCTAGTATCCAATTTTAACACTCCCTCTCAACTAGGGAGAACTTCATCTCCAATCCGTCAGAGCGTCGCTGCTGTCCATCCATCAAATGCATTGTCCTGTACAGCTTGACTCCACTCTACTCTGCTCGAACTATGAAGAAGAAGAAATGATCGAGGATGTATCATACCATCCTCCACTGACCCGAAGTCAGTCTCAGAGTGTGAACCACTCTCACTGATCCCAGATCAGTATCAATGATCCCAGGTCAATGGAAGTCATCCTAGCATAGGGAGTACAGTAGATACAGCGATGCGTCCATCGATAATACTACTACGGTCCCTATCCTCATTTCCCTGCTCATTGATCAGATGAGAGGTACTTCCCATGAGTCCCACACTGCATGGGTAGGATGCCTCGATAGGAGAACTAATCATCCTGTCCACATGAGAAAGAATCATCCTGTCTAGTGGATGCCACAGAGAACTAATCATCCTGGCCTACAGGAGAACTAATCATCTTGTTCCACAGTTGCCACGAAGAACAAATCATCCTGGTCCACAGGAGAACTAATCATCCTGTTCCACAGTTGCCACGGGGTGTCACAGGGGAAGGTTGAACCTTTACCCTGTAAATAGTGCACCACTAGGGGATGGTGAGTCGCCCTATGGTCACATGTCAGTCCAAGAAGTACCCCGCGCCCCCCTGGAGCTCCTAGAGCTCAATACATCATACTTGACCCTCATAAGAGGGTCTCTGAACGACACCAAGTCGTTCACGGAAAGTCAGGAATTTGACCTTTCCTAGGGGCTTTGTCAAAATGTCGACTACCTGTTCATCTGTACCAATATGTTGGAGACTTATTGCTCCTCGCTGCACCATATCTTGAATAGTGGTACCTGATATCGATATGCTTGGAGCGATCATGAAATACGGGATTCTCTGATAAACGGATCCCACTTTGGTTGTCGCACAGTATCACGGTGGTATCCAATGTAAATCCAAACAACTCACTGAGAGTTTTTGCAACTAGACTGCCTCACAGGAGGCCATGCTAGCAACAATGTACTTTGCCTCGGCGGTGCTCAAAGCTACCAACATCTGCTTCCTACTCATCCAGGATATCGAGGCAGATCCCAAAGAGAAACAACACCCGGAAGTGCATTTTCGGTCCACCACACTGCCTGTCCAATCAACATCAGTATACCCAAGTAGTCTCACATTTCTGGTAGTGTATCTCAACCCATGAGTGATTGTGCCACGAAGATATCTCAACAGATTCTTGGCACCAATCCAATGTGAGTGGTGACGCTGAACCATATGTTGACTCAATGTGTTGACTGCAAAGCATATATCTGGACGGGCGTTCACCAAGAACATTAATGCTTTGACGAGTTGACGATACTCGGTAGCATTTCGTAAAACAGGTCCGGCAGCACTACCGCTTAACTTCTTGAAGTCAAGCTCCATCGGGGTAGTTACGGGCTTGCGGTCCACCATGCCGAATCTCTCCAATATCTTCACCACATATTTTCCTTGAGATAGGAAAATCTCCCCTGGTTTCTGCCAGACTTCCAGTGCTAGGAAATAGTGCATAAGTCCTAGGTCTTTCATATCGAACTCAGAAGCCAGTTCCCTCTTACATTCATGAATGAGAGGGTCGGCACCTGCTAGAAAGAGGTCGTCAACATATAGCACCCGTATGAGAGGCTTGTCATCTATAACCTTAAAGTAAAGGTTAGGGTCGGCTTCACTCCTAGTGAATCCCAGCTTCATCAAGTAGCTATCGATCCTCTCATACCATGCTCGGGGTGCTTGCTTTAGCCCAAAGAGGGCCTTCTTCAACCTGCATACATGAGATTCTCGATCATAAATCTCAAATCCTTCTGGTTGCTCCACATAGACCTCCTCTTTGACCGAACCATGTAAGAACGCAGTCTTGACATCCATCTGATGTAGGTTCCATCCTTGTGAAGCAGCAAGGGCTATGATCAAGCGGATGGTGGTATATCGGGCAACAGGTGAAAATATCTCGTCATAGTCTATACCTTCCTTTTGGGAGAAGCCACGAGCGACAAAACGAGCCTTATACTTTTCCACACTTCCATCAACTGCATGCTTTATCTTGTAAAGCCATTTTGAAGTGACAACTGCTTTGTCCTAGGGTTTGGGGACCACATCCCAAACATCGTTTTTCATAATGGACTCATATTCCTCGGTCATAGCATCCTTCCATACTTGATGCTTGAAAGCATCTGTGAATGACGAAGGCTCATTTTGGATGATCGTACTCATGATGGTCGGGTATCCTTGATACCTGTTCGGCTTCTTACTTTCACGGAAGGTTCCTCTGGGTGCAATGTGTCCTGAAGCATCATCAAGTTTCCCCCTAAGCCATGAAGGCTTCTTCCTAGAAGAGGAAGGCTCTTGCGGAGGAGGATCAATAGGATCCATAGGTTCTTCCACATCGGGCATCGTCTCATCTTCCTTTTCCTTCGGTTCCTCGATGTCAACTTCTTTAAATCCCCTTAAAGTAGGAAGAATGTCTACTTTACTAAGAGCCATATTTTTGTCAAAGGTGACATCATGACTAATCTCGACTTCCCTTTGACCAGCAACATAGATTCTATAGCCCTTAGTATTTTCGCTATAGCCCACGAAAGTTCCTTTCTTTCCAGATGCACCCAATTTATTCCTTTTCTCTTTTGGCACATGAAAATATACAAGGCTTCCAAAAATTCTAAAATGAGATACGTCAGGTTTCTTACCGATGAACATTTCTTCGAGAGTCTTGGAACCCAATGCTTGATGAGGGCATCGGTTTTGTACATATACGGCGGTATTTGCAGCTTCGGCCCATAGAAACTTTGGAAGTCTTTGATCATGGAGCATAGCACGGACAGCTTCCACAATTGTACAATTCTTCCTTTCTGCCACACCATTCTGCTCATGAGTATATGGTGTAGTAGTCTCCCTCTTAATGCCAGCCTCTTTGCAAAAGTCATGAAACTCATTGGATTCATATTCAGTCGCATTATCAGTCCTTAAGGTCTTGATCTTATTTTCGGTTTGATTCTCGATCAAGGCTTTGAAGTGCCAAAACCAAGAGAACACTTCATCCTTCTTTTTCAAGAAGTATATCTAAGTCTTGCGAGAATAATCATCTGTAAAAGTGAGGTAATATAAATATCCTCCCAAGGAATTCACAAGCATCATACCGGATATGTCTAAGTGAACCAACTGTAATATATCGGAGGTTTTGCTTTGGCTTGAGGGGAATGGTCCCCTTTTGAGCTTTCCTTCGGCACATCCTGGACATACACCTTCTTGCTCTAATCTGAACTCGGGCATCCTGGTCACCATTTTCCTTACATTGGGTAGAGCTTTATATTGAAGGTGAGCAAACCTCTGATGCCATAGTTAGGACTGAAGAGATGTGTCACAAGACAGGACACCCAATGGACTTCCTCCGACTTGATATAATGAATCAATTTGAAACCCAAAAGTAAAAGCATCTTTAAAGTTCTTTTTCCATACACGTACCTTGCCATCGCTGAAGGTCATCTTGTAGCCTTTGTCTTCCATTGCCGAAATGGATACCAGGTTCTTTTTGAGATCAGGTACATATAATACATCTTGTAAGTGGATGGTATTACCCTGATTCAATTGAAGAGTGACATTTCCTACGCCTTTCACGGGATATTTTGAATTATCTCCAAAAACAATTTCCAGGTTGGTTTCCTTCTCTATCAGATTATAGAGAGCTTCTTTGTAACCAGTGAAGTGCCTTGAGATACCACTATCAATAAGCCAATTTCCCAGCGAGTCTGGGGGAGCAGTAGTAGATAGAGTAGCTGGTAGATAATATTCATCTTGCTTATTATTAACAGTGTTAGATTCATATCTGGAATTTCTTGCCTTCTTTAATGGTTGTCCTCTTCCTTGATTTTCGGCACTTCTTTTAGCTCTGCCATTTGACCTGCCATTCCTTTGATTGCCTTGAGAGGGATTTTGATCATCATCCCGGTGTGAGTCCCTTTTATCAGGGCACTCCCTTGCATAGTGACGAGTTTTATTGCAATTGTAACATCATCATTTTCTTCCACCCTTTGGTCCAGCCTTTCCTTTGAATTTAGCCCCGGAATTGTTTCTTCTTTTACTATGAGAAGAAAAGGCAGATGGACGACCTTTAAGTATGGGCATTTCTTGCTCTTCCATCATCGTTTCTGCTTGAATGCATCTGGCCATTGATTCCTCAAATCCAGGAATTACGTTATTGTTGAGAAGAGTAGTCCTGAATATATACCATTCAGATGGTAGTCCTCCAAGAGTTGTGCCATTTCCCTGTCAAAAGTTACTTCTCCAATAGATAGGAGATCGTTCTTGATCTCGGTGATCCTTAAGAAATATGCTTGGCATACTCTCATCTTTGCCCTTCTTAATTTCCTTCAGCTTATATCTAAGAAACAAGACTTGATTTGCATCATTAACTTTAAATAAACTCACCAGTCTATCGTAGATTTCCTTGGAGGTGATCAGCTCAGAAACATAGGTCACCAAGCGCTTGTCGATAGAGTCCCGGATGATCTTCCTTGCATTGACTTCTCCCTTGGTCCATTTGTTCCTAGCAGCAGTGGATGCATTTGATGGAGGCTCAACAATTTTGCCTCTCACATGGTCCAACACTTCATGTTCTTCTAATGTTAGATTGAGAGACATCTGCCATTCGTGATAGTCAGACTTCTCACGGAGTTTGTCTTCAGCAAGGAAGTGTGTTGAGGACCCCATGATTTATTTCAGATAGCCTTGCCAACCTTCTCTTCGGTATTTTGCTCTTGCTCTTGCTCTTGCTTGGGCTTTGTCTTCACCTCAGCTCTGATACCATGTTAAATTATGGTATGTTCTATGCTTAGAGCAATTTACTTATTTTCTTCTTATTATCCACAAATTAGCAATCACTTATACATTAAGTAAAGTGCAAATAGAACATCAAATGATCAACAGAAAACAAGCCAAGACAAGAGACACAAGATGTGGCGGCTAGCCAGGGACAAACCCCAATGCAGGGAAACCCTTTGATCAAATCTTCTTTTATCTTCAATAGTTCAGCAGAGAGAAATAGTACAAAATCTGAATTCTGTAATTTTATATCAGCAGCAGCGAATCCTAGATCATCAAAGTCAATCTTGGTCAAACTAGATGAAATTGACCTCTAAGATACTTGGTCAATTTCTGGTCAACTTGTCCTCGAATAGCCTGAAGAAACAATCCTTGAACAGCCCCAAAAGTTCAGTCAATTTGCATATTTTTGAAGTCAACTTGCAGCCCTAAACTAGGGTAGTCAACACCAGTCAAACCAGAGGTCAGATCACCTCGATTTTCGTGCCAAAAATTGCAGCCTGCCTAGGAGAGGCAACCACACCCAATTCGCACTTCTGGAAGGTCAACGCTTGGTCAACACTGGTCAAAGAGATGACCTGCTGCCCTAGCATCCTTCTTTCTGCGTCTTCCTTGCCCTAGGACGTCTTCCTTTTAGCGACGCGTGTGAGAGAGAGAGAGGCTCCTTTTATGCGTAGGAGAGAGAGAAAATGAGTGAATGAATTGTCCAAATGAGGGGAATACTCCTTGTATTTTTATGCAAACGTTGAGGATGAATAGACGTGACTGTTGGGCTTCTGAGCCTACATAAGTTTGCTGGCCGACCTTGACAATCTGTCCGTAATCAAATTAAATTCATATCACCATAAATACTTATCGGAATCGGATGATCTTGAGATCAATCCTACAACTCTCGATGAGAGGAATCTAGGAACAATATCAGAAGCCATAGATAAGGTGATCCACATGGAGTTTGGCCCTAGTTGCCAATTTTAACATCGACCCTCAAGTCTCCTCTTATACTTTCCCTGTTGAGTCTTCAATGGTTGAGATTAAGTCTCTAATCAATGACTAAGATTAGATTTGGCTTGATCCATGTCATTTAGAACCATCTCACCCAATTTTATATTAATACCGATTAATAATTTAATTTTCCTAAGTTTAGACTTAGGAACCCCATTAAAAATATTGTTTATTTTAATATCTCTCTAACCGGGTGGAATTTCCCAAACCATTTCTGGGACTTGGAGATCTCACGTGCTTTATCCTCTCCACCAATTTTCATGGCTAGAGCACATCTGATGCTACCATAAATCAACACTTGGAATCATATAAATACAAGACAAGTCAACCTCGTTTGGGCACACATCTCACGCATTCATTCTTCTTATCTTGGAGGTTCAATCTCTCGTCTTTGGATTTCCTTGTACAAGTTTGAAATTGCAGGGTCTGAGCTCACATGTGCGAGGAGAAGAAATTAAGTTGGAGCTGCAGGGTTGGATTGAGGAAAATTCGACTACAATTGCAGTATTGATAGGCTGCTCCCTGCGACTGGAGGGCTACAACTGCACTCTATGTCACTAGGTCCTTGCTGCTGTGACCTAAACTACCGTTGATCATTGACCATAGACTTTGATCAGTTTTGGAAACTTTGACTTTGATCATATTTGTTTCTTGGGCTCATCTCTTGGATATTGTTTGGTTGGTTTTGTTGGATAGTCAAAGGATGAACATTTTATGACAATCTAATAAGAAGAAATATTTGAAAGGGCTTCCCCCCTTGTGGGGTTTTTCCCTAGTCTTTGACTAATTGTTATAACTCTGATACCACTTGTTATAGATCTGACCTGAAAATATATGAAAATACAAATATACCCAAGAAATAACAAGATCTAAATATAGAAAGGCTTCACTTTATTAATGAAAACCCTTGAGGTAGGGCAACACCATACATTCACTCCTTAAGGAAGGAGAACACTCCACAAGCCATATGCCTGTTTATACAATATTCTTTCACATCTCTCAATGGGGAGTCTCTAGCCTCTATATAGGCCTCATACATACAATACCATGAGTCATTACTATGGTTCCCTCAATACCATCTATCTAATACCATGGGCTTATTACATTATTGCTAACTACTTGTGGTCCCTTACATGATACGGGTTAACCACCTTATTTATTACTATGGCCCATCCCATTATTACATTATTCCCTTGGGTACCTTCCTCTGTACCTCATATTATCCCTCCTAGGTATACTACATTCCACCCCCCTTAACATGTTTCGTCCCCAAAACATATGAAGAACACAAATAATAAGATCTACTCAAAAGAGTAGTCCACTAGGACCATGCACATGCATCTAGCCATCCAAGAGAAAGGTGAACCCTTGATCTAGCTGGTGCCTCACTCGCTTGAGATGGAAGTTGACCCTGGCGACTCTTCTGTGTTGATGTGTAGTAGGTGGATCGTCGCTCCTCTCTATCTGTCATGCGGGGGTTGTTGTCCTTGTGGCTAATTCGTTGCCATATTGTTGGTTGTTTTCTTGCAGGGTGATGTGGGTGGTGATATGCTGAAGTGTTAACCAACGGTGTATCTTTCTTTAATTCACCACCTAATGGAAGTTGATTGGTATCTGGTACATGTTGTGGTGCCTACTGATGTTTCTTATCTTCCAATATTACTTCAACCACTGAGTCCTTATCTGATGTATCAGTACCTGTAACCTTTTCTGCTTCAGCCTCCTTGGACACTATCTGTTTTTCTGGTACCTGGTTTGATGTTTGTGTTTGATTTTCGACCATCAAAGGCTCATCATCTGATGTGTAAGTGTCATTACAGCTTTGTGCTTCTGCCTCCATAGTTTCTGTGTGGGTCTTAATGGAAATATCCTACAATGTAATTTTCTTCTTTTTATACCAGAGCTTCAGGAATTTTTTTGCACATTAATATTAACAATACCCACAGATTCCATCCATGGATATCCCAAAACAACATCCATGTTATCCATATCTGAAGTATAAAATCACAATGCAACACATACTTATCTATAGAAAGCTTCAAATATTTATAAACTTAAACATCCTGATTATCAACCTATGTGTTTTCATTGTGTTTTGCCGGAACTTGCAATTTTTTTGCCAAATTAACATTGATAAAATTATGCTTGTAGCTAGGATTTATAGACACAATGATCTTTTTCCTTTTGAATACATCCATGAACCTGCAATAAGGAGATACTAGCAGAAAATAACCCTTTAGGGTTTTTGGTTTCCTTCTTTCCTGTAAAAATAAATTCTTTGCTAGGTGGTGTGCCTGTCTGTGTGAGCTTAGTAAGAAGACCCAAAAAATTAGATTTAAGGTCAAAGCGGTCACAAATGGATTTTGCGAACATCTACCAAGTAATTGTCCTTGAATAGCATTTCTGATGACACTGCCACCATTGCCATCTTTCTTGGTCCAAGTAAATGGTTGCCGCACTTAGTTTAATTTCATCATCTATGATGTGATTCAAAGTGAAATATTGATCTATTTGTGCTACCCATATTGCCGGTTCAAAGCTATCAAATTTGTACATCTTCATCAAATTCTGATCTAGGCACTGGAATTTCATATTCGCGCTTCAGCGGTACCACTGTCACAAAAATTTCTGAAAAAGGCACTGATTTTAAATCAGCTAGATCTCCCTCATCCAGACTCTGATTCGACTGATATTTTTTTTGAAATTGGATATTTTTTTGCAAAGAACCCAGATCTGCAATTAGATTCTACAAATGTTACCATAGAACGTACAGATCTGATTTGCAAACTCACCGCCCTGAAAAATGTCCGCAATACAGCTGATTTTTAAATCAGCTATATCTCCCTCATCTGGACTTCGATTCGGCCGATTTTTTTTTTCAAATTGAGTATTTTTTGGCAAAGAACCCAGATCTGCAATTAGATTCCGTAAATGTTACCCCACAACCTACAGATCTGATCCGCAAACTCTCCGTCCTGAAAAATGTCTTTAACACAGCTGATTTTTAAATCAACGATATCTCCTTCATCCAGACTCCGATTCGGCTTATTTTTTTTCTTCAAATTGGGTATTTTTTTCACAAAAAACTTAGACCTGCAATTAGATTCTGCAGATTTTGCACCAAAACGTAGAGATCTGATCGCAAACTCACCGCCCTGGAAAATGTCTGCAACACAGCTGATTTTTAAATCAGCGATATCTCCCTCATCCGGACTTCGATTCAGCCGATTTTTTTTTGAAATTGGGTACTTTTTCGTCAACAACTCAGATCTACAATTAGATTCTACAGATTTTACACTAGAACATACATTTCTGATTTGCAAACTCGCTGCCCAAAAAATTAAAAATATTCTTCATTTTGCCCAAGAAAGTGCTCTGATACCACTTGTTATAGATCTAACCTAAAAATATATGAAAATACAAATATACCCAAGAAATAACAAGATCTGAATATAGAAATGTTTCACTTTATTAATCAAAACCCTTGAGGTAGGGCAACACCATACATTCACTCCTTAAGGAAGGAGAACACTCCACAAGCCATATGCCTGTTCATACAATATTCCTTCACGTCTCTCAATGGGGAGTCTCTAGCCTCTATATAGGCCTCATACATACAATACCATGGGTCATTACCATGGTTCCCTCAGTACCTTCTATCTAAAACCATGGACTTCTTACATTATTGCTAACTACTTGTGGTCCCTTACATGATACGGGTTAACCACCTTATTTATCACTATGGCCCATCCCATTATTACATTATTCCCTTGGGTACCTCCCTCTGTACCCCATATTATCTCCCCTAGGTATACTACATTAATCCTGGTGTCTCTTGTTATTTCTCTTGATTATCTTCTACTGTACATTGCATTTGCTGTTCTATCTACAATTTCTATTTATTACTGGAAGATTTATTTGATTGCTAATCGAAGTTAAGAATTGGGCTAAAAATGATTGTAACAACATAGAACAGTGGGAAATTAACATGGTATCAGAGCTAAGGTGAAGACAAGCCCAAGGAGAAAAGAGACAAGAGCAATCATTCTTGAAAGAAGTCAAAGGAGCCTATTTGATTTGGCCAAGATGTCTACCTCTTACTTCAAGGATTCTAAGAAGTTGGGTGACTCATCAAACTTTGGTGCTTCAAAAATCAAGTTGGAAGTGATATTGGATGAAAATGATGTTTTGGAATATGTGGAAGGAAAGGTTCCTGCACCTTCAGAAAATGCTACTACTGCTGCCAAATTCAAGTACAAGAAAGGTGAGCTCAAAGCCAAGAAAATTCTCATTGATGGTTTGCAAGATCATTTACTTGTTTATGTTGGTAGCTTAAAGAAGCCTAAGGATATTTATGACTATTTATTTGGGGTAGCATCGGATGTGCTCTAGGCCTCAAATTTTGCAGGGAAGCTTGGGCACATGTATTCCAAAGAACCCAAAAAGCGTTTTGGAAAATTCCACCCAGAAACAGTTTTATTAAAATAATTAATTATTTTTAATGGGACCCTAAGTCTAAACTTAGGAAAATAAAATAATTAATGGTATTAATCTAATTGTGGGTGTAACTTCTAGAAGAAGACGAGTATCAAGAAGAAATGATCTTAGCCATTGATTAGTTTTTAATTTGGATCGTTGAATGTCAACGAGGAGATTATTTAAGGAGGCTTGAGGGTCACATGGAAAGACACACAAAGGGAGTTCAGAGAATCGATTTTCTGAAGCAAAGTAGTTGCCGAGAGATTTTCGATAATGAGCTCTTGCAGTGAGGGGCAGGGAAAGTTGGGGTGGAGTATATTCTCCAGGACCCAGGATCAGCAACAAAGAGGCAGAGAGACACCAGGAGGAGGCAGTGCAGACCTAGGAGGGGTTGATGATGGGCTAGAAGGGCGCACGCAGAGCTGACGCAGAGCCAGAACGGCTCATGCAGAAGTAGCGCAGTCTTCCAGTGCAAAAATCTGAAATCTGTCGAGGAGTTGAGATTTCTGAGCCGGGAGCGTTAGAAATTGCTCCAGAGGGTAGGCATTTCCTAGTTGGGCTGACGAAGAGCCTGTTGAGGCTGATGCAGGGCCTAAGCAGGGTCAGCGAAGAGATAGCCGGGGACAGTTGGTTCAGCTACCGAAACAGCCGGAATTGCTAGGTAGAGTGAGGTAATCTCACTAAGTTTTTATGCCAGTTTATTTTCTCTGTAACTGGATTGTCGGAAGGGCATCCAGAGTTGTATTTAGAAACTACTGCTTAATAATATAAAACCCTCAGAGTTGTTGCACCAATTTTCCCGCATTGGGTTTTTCCAGGGACATTTGTCCAAAAAATTACTCTGTCACTTGTGTGGATTTTTCTCTATTGTTCTGTTCTTGTTTTGGGCAAATTAATTAATTAGAGTGAAGGTTGCAATTGTATTAGCTTTGATATTTGCTGTAGGAAACAGTAAATAATTTGTTTCGGTAATTAACAGATAGGAGAAGTTTAATTAGTTGTTGCAGTAATAGATTCGGGTGAGGATTCTCGAATTTTCACATGGTATCAGAGGTGCAGGTGAAGCAAGAAGAGCAAAGTTGATAGATCTAGCATTGAGCAGAAGAGGGAGCTCGAAAAAGCTGCAGGAGGCAGCAGTTCGAAACCCCAGAGCATTTGCGCAGTTCTTAGTCGGAGGGTTGAAAGTTCGAGGCAATCTCTCTCTGAGTGAGTCGACAGAGAGAAGGACTTCCAGTTTGAATTTTTGCCGGGGCAGAGGGAGCAACGTTGAAGCCTCAGCGTGAGGAGAGCTGGTGGGACGCAGATTTTTCTGCAAGCAGTTTGCTGGGCAGAAGATCGTCAGAAGAAAGAGAAGAAGCACGACGGAGGGAATTTCTTCCTCAGAGAATTCCTACCCAAGGAATTCAAATTCTCTAGAGCTGAGCAGCAAGAAGGGGCAGTAGTTTCACTAGCTCCAACAGGAAGTGCGTAGGCTAGCCCAACAACAACACAGAGGAGAGAGGAGGTCATTTGACTTTTTATTTTTGGCAGATATGGCAACCAGTGGCTTGAGGGATCAGAACAGGTTGGACAAAGCATCCAACTATGTCATCTGGAAGGCTAAAATGTCATTCCTTCTAGATGAGCATGCCCTCAAGACACACGTCAACAACGTAGTCACTAAACCTGCAGACCCAGATCCGTTGAAGAAGTACAAAGCAGAGATGGCGAAGGCCAAGAGGATGATCCTGGATGGAGTGAAGGATCACGTGGTGTGTCATGTTGCTATCAGAGGGGCTGCTAAGGAGATGTGGGATGCCTTGGCCACGTTATATTAGGGATCTTCTGAGTAGCGAAAGATTTACTTGGAGCAGACGCTGAGATCTTCTCAGATGCAGAAGGAGAAGCATGTGGATCCATTCCTCACAAAGTTGAAGGAAACCCGTGATGAGTTGTCTAGTGCAGGGCGTACAACTCAGGATTCGAAGTTGGTTAGATTGGATCTCAATTCTGTCTCAGATGAGTGGCAAGTCTTTATCCAGAGTATCCTAGGTAGAGAAGCATTGCCGCATTGGGATGAGATGTGGGCAGCTCTAAAACAAGAGGAGCTGAGGAGAGACTTAGTCAAGGTCAAACTTAACGGAAGCAGTAGCAGTAGTGGGTCGAAGCCCAAGGAGGAGGAGGATAATGCAGCCCTTGCATCGAAGGGGCAACAGGAGCAGCGGAGACACAAGAAGGACATCTTGAAGATCAAGTGTTTCATGTGTGGTGAGATGGGTCACTACGCTACTTAGTGTCCTCTCAAGAAGAAGGACAACGATGAGAAACGCAATCCGAAGGCTGCGCCCGCGAAGATCGAAGAGGGGGAGCTCGCCATGACAGCCGAGATACCTCTAAGAGGGCGGTGGGATGACTTAGAGTTGTAGTTCGGAAGAGCTACAGATGGACAGGATCCTTGAGGAGTCCACCTCTTAGATCAATACCTTGCTACGGGAGCCCAGTTTTGTAGTAGTAGGGTGGACTAGTGTCGGCTGATGTCGAGGAGTGTCGGGGAGACAATTGCAGTGGCTAGGAGCGCCAGAGACTGAACAACACGGAGCAGAATTGGCAACAATGCAAATGGCACAAAGCAGAGGTCAGCAACAGTGCAGTAGATTTAGAGGGCCAGCGCAGAGACTAGCAGCAGTCAGGCTTCAACATTCACGTGGTATCATACTGAACACAGTTAGTTCAGTAATTTTGGATGTTTTTCTGTTGTTGATAGAGTAGCAGCAACAATTTGCAGTGCAGTAGCAGTTGGCAGTCGCAGTGTTAGCAGCAGCACAAATGCAGCTGTTGAGAGGGAGTTGTAGTATGGATGTAGTGTTGGCAGTGGCAGTGTCAGCAACAGTACAGTTACAGCAACATTGCAGTAGTTGCTGGACAGCGTCTCAGACATCAGCAGCGTAGAGGACGATGCTTCAGAGCCAGAGCAGTATGCAGCAACATATATTGTTAGAGCACATTCCCCACTAAGAGGGAGTGTTGATTTGGGGTAGCATCATATGTGCTCTAGGCCTCAAATTTTGCAGGAGGCTTGGGCACATGTATTCCAAAGAACCCAAAAAGCGTTTTGGGAAATTCCACCCAAAAATAGTTTTATAAAAATAATTAATTATTTTTAATGGGACCCTAAGTCTAAACTTAAGAAAATAAAATAATTAATGGGTATTAATCTAACTGTGGGTGTAACTTCTAGAAGAAGACAAGGATCAAGCAGAAATGATCTTAGCCATTGATTAGCTTCTAATCTAGGTCGTTGAATGTCAACAAGGAGATTATTTAAGGAAGCTTGAGGGTCACTTAGAAAGACACATAGAGGGACTTCAGAGAATCGATTTTCTGAAGCACAGCAGTTGCCGGGAGATTTTTGATAGTGAGCTTTTGCAGTGAGGGGTAGGGATAGTTGGGTTGGAGTATCTTCTCCAGAACCCAAGATTAGCAATAGAGCGACTGAGAGACACTAGGAGGAGGTAGCGCAGACCTAGGAGGGGTTGACACTGGGCCAAAAGGGCCCAAGCAGAGCTAACGCAGAGCCACAAGGGCTCACCAGAAGCAGCACAGTCTTGCAGTGCAGAAATCCGAAATCTGCCAGGGAGCTGAGATTTCTGAGCCAGGAGGGCTAGAAACTGCTCCAGAGGGCAGACATTTACCAGTTGGGATGACGTAAAGCCTGTTGAGGCTGACGCAGGGCCTAAGCAGGGCCAGCGCAGAGACAGTCGGGGATAGTTGGTTCAGTTACCGGAATAGCCGGAATTGTTGGGTAGAGTGAGGTAATCTCGCTAAGTTTTTCTGCCAATTTATTTTCTCTGTAACTAGATTTTCAGAAGGGCATCCAAAGTTGTATTCAGAAACAACTTCTTAATAATGTAAAACCCTCAGAGCTGCTGCATCGGTTTTCTCGCATTGGGTTTTTCCGGGGACATTTTTCCAAAAAATACTGTCACTTGTGTGGATTTTTCTATATTGTTCTGTTCTTGTTTTGGGCAAATTAATTAATTAGAGTGAAGGTTGCAGTTGTATTAGCTTCGATATTTGTTGTAGGAAGCAATAGATAATTTGTTTCGGTAATTAAAAAATAGGAGAAGTTTAATCAGTTGCTGCAGTGATAGATTCGGGTGAGGGTTCTCAAATTTTCACAATGACAAGCTGGTAGGGATGTATGAAATTAATAACTTGAATCACATCCTCTCTTTGGAAAATCAACTCAAAGAGATGAAGATGAACAAGGGAGAATTCGTGCAATCCTATATCACGAGAGTATCCCACCTAAGGGATCAATTGCAATTTGGTGGTGACCAAATATCTAACAGAGAGTTAGTGGTGGTAACTCTTCAAGGTCTTCCTCCTATTTGGGAAACCTTCATTACTACTCTAAGAAATAATAATGTTCTTCTGACATTTGATGAGCTCATTGGTAAATGCACTCAAGAGGAGACCAGGATGATTGCCAGAGGAAGGATTCAAAAGCATCAAGAAGGAGAGCCCTCTGCAATCGTTGCTCAAGATAAGAAGAGGAAAGGAAGAGGAAGACAATCTGGTTCAAGAAGGTCTCCCTTGAATTAAAGGACTCCAAGAGAGAGGAGGTAGAATTGAATGCTTTAACTTCCACAAGCATGGTCATTGTGCTCGAGAATGCCTCGAAAAGAGAAATGATTCAAGATCCAACTACAACAACAATCGAGACTTCAACAACAACAAGTTCAATGATTAAAGAAGAGATGATTGAAGAAGAAGAGATGATAGAACGAGAAGGGATGATAGAAGAAGAAGAGATACTCTGGATGACCAAGAAGAAGGCCATCATCCTCAAAAGAGGTTAAGGAACTCCAGGTATGAGAATAATGTAACTGCTAGTCAATCTGAATATATTCTTATTTCTGCTCTTTCTAGTTCTTCCCCTCCAGATTCGTGTGATGGTTGGTAGATAGTGGGGCTTCTAGACATTTCTCTGGATATCAGGAAGTCCTCCCAAACTTGGTTGAGAGGGAGTCAGATTTGAAATCATCCTTGGGGATAATACTACTCATCTAGTGAAGGGTTTTGGTTCCATCAAATTTCATTTGGACTCCGATGAATCCATTCTTCTTCATGATGTTGTGCGTGTTCCGAGACTAAAGAAGAACTTGGTATCTATATATGCTTTGGAAGACAAAGGGATGAGAGTAGCTTTCACAAGAGGAAAATTCCTCACCTAGCCCATGGAATCTTGCATGAGAGATGCTTTTACTTGGGGATCTTGAATCGAAGGACTCTATAGAGTCAATGGAAGACCTCTGCTAACAGTGGTCCACAACATCAATCATCAAAGTGAACTATAGCACCAAAGATTGGCACATCTACATTATGAAGCCTTGCTGAAATTGAAGAAGTTGGTTTTTGGGATGCCTGATGTTCAAGCTAGTCATGATGGAGTATGTCCGGGATGTGCTAGTGGAAAGAAGACAAGGGGACCATTCCCCTTTAGAAAGAACAAGACTAGTGATATTCTTCAACTCGTTCATTCTAACCTCTGTGAACCCATGCCAATGCACTTTGCTTCCTTTGGCCAATTGGCATGATGTTTATGTATTTATTGCTTTCTACCTTGGGCATTCTGAGGCTTTGTTCCATGAACTATTGTGGATATTCGACTAGACAGTTCGTCACAACAGACCTAACAATAGTATATTAAAAATCCGAAGTTCTACACTATTATAATTTTATTTAATTTTAGATCTGTAGATTTTACTGTAATTAGTGCATGCATGCAAATGGAAATTATGCAGAAAAGTAGAGAGCGAAAAAATAAGCTCACACACACACATAAGACACAAGATATGCTTCTCTGGGAAACCTTTGCGGGAGAAAACCCAGCTGGAAGGTGAGGTCGCTTCGCGCTCTTTCTCTGTCTGGAAATATGGCTGCAAGTACAAAGAAGTAATGCCTGTGGCCCATGGGCTACTACAATGCACAAATCCTCTCTGTGTGCTCTACCTCCTATCTCTCCTGGCTATCTTTGCTCAACTATGGAACAAAACGCTCCCAAAAGAATGGAATGCCTCCTCTTCCTACTAGCTCAGTTATAACACAGTTTGATAGCCTACTAGTGGTTAATTTTGATTACATCAACTCTTAACTAGAGTTACAATATAGACTCTTCTATAGTTTTTTACATCATAATCACGTGGCTAACCCCTTTTCCATAAATAATGGGCATTGACACGACATCCTCCCAAATTATAGGTGTGAAAATAGGAAAGTCAACTTCTGAGTGGCATAACTTTTGCATACGAACTCTGATTGACATGCTTCTTGCGCCATTGGAATGATCTTTGTGTAGAACAACATGGAATGGTGTGGCCTTATGGTGGCAAAGTTTTACCCCCAAGAAAAGATCGTTTGATGCCTCAAAATGCTCCTGGAAGGTTTTAGACCCCGTTTTCCCAAACTTTGTCTCGCTTGTAAAAACGGCCCCGTGAGCTTATTCCTCCACTTTTTCCACTCCAAATGCATCGAGATGGCTGACAAACAATATAATGATCCAATCCGGATCACACTTTACTTCACTTTAATTTTGAGTGGCCTTTTGTGGTCATTTTTTATTGGTTAGGATTTGTGCCTTTGATCTAAAGCTTGTGGTAGCTGCTATATGGCCCCTTCTTGTTTTGCAAAATGTATTTTTTCTGTATTTTAATAGAAACATGAAGCAGTTTATCAAAAAAATAAAAAAACTAATGGAAACGATTCAATTGTTAAATATATTCCTATGTTCATAGTTAGTCTTTTCTACTTTGGCTTTGGGGTGCAGTTCCCTAGGTTAATGCGACACAATCCTCCTTGACTATGGTACTATTGCTGTTGGTGGTTTCAATGTTCTGTCGTATGAGCCCTCTTTGGCTTGTGCTTGTTAATCCATAATAAATTAATAAGAATTGCAAGTCTGTATTTTCAGTTATGGTGGCATGTTCCATGATTAGGATTTCATTCCCTATTCTTTGTATCCTTTCATACCTTAATTAAAATGTTGTTAGGATAGACATGTTCTTTTTTACAACAGTTCAAAACATACATGACGCAGTATGTATTCAATTTCAAGATTTGTTTATCATTATGCTTACCTTAGACTGTTATCTTAAAGATGTCTATTTGCTAAGATTTGTGGCATGTGCCAATTGTAGGAGAGACCACGGTGGATGCGGATCAGTTCATTAGATGAATTGAAAACAAAGTTGGGACATGTTATTGTGATGATTCTTCTTGTAAAGATGTTTGAGAGGAGCAAAACAGTTATGATTACAACTGGTATGGATTTGCTCAGCTACGCCATGTGTATTTTTCTGTCCTCAGCTTCATTATTTGTGCTTCACAACCTTCATAAGTAGATTTCTTGCACAACCATTGTAAATTATATGTGAGTATAGTCATCCAAGAAGTCAAGTAAATTATTCCTCCCAAATATTTGTTTTTGCACAATGTTTGAGATATAAATATGATTGACAACATCCGGAAAACAATTTCCATTGTAAAGATGAAATGTATTTGAGATATTCTCGAATAGCAAGAATACGCTTTAAGGATGCAATTCTCAGCATTGATATGTTCTCTTGGAGGTAATTTCCAGATACTGAAAGTGCAGGAAATTCATATGTTAATATATAGAAAACAGTCTTATTTAAATGCACCAATGCTTCTAAGGATCGAGATGTCACTTTAACTCAACTTACGATCCTGTAGATATCAAACCTTATATGAACCCCAATTCCGGATCGTCCTGGCAATTCTGATTTTAACATGCGGTCCATCAAATTGGACCAGTTCATACACATGATCAGGGTTTTATACCTGCAAGGTTTTGAACACAACCTGTAGACTAGAACACGAGGAGCCATACACTAATAAATGTGAAGTTATTAACCTAATGTTGAGATTCTCTTTCAATACTACCTTGAGCTTCGGTTGGGCCACCCATATGTTCGATGGAAAAATAATCTTTCCTTGAGCTTCGGTCCATAGGTTCGATGGAAGAATAATCTTTCCTTGAGCTTCGGTTGGGCCACCCATATGTTCGTTGGAAGAACAATCTTTCCAACAGTGGGATGCTGTCATCAAACTTGTGCAAGAGTGGGTCAAAACCTGGTTGCCCTTTGGAATAGTGTAACTCCACAATTGGTTCCCACCCTTATTTTTTTAATGAGATTTGAACCAAAACTTGGTATTAATAAAATCTCAGACAAACCAATTTGTCTACACCTTATAAATTCATCATGATTTTATAACTGCCAGATTTTGAACACAGCCAATAGACAGACCGGGCAAGCCATACACATAACACATAATTTGAATTGTGAAGCTCTTAACCCAATGTTGAGATTTATTTTTATTTTTAATTGTTCTGATTTCAACAGCAATGCAGTCTCTGATGAAATTAATTTTCAGATTTGGGATCATTTGGCTGAAAGTAAAGAGTATTACAAACACTTTTGTAGCTCTCTGTTTGTTTGCATCAGGGTCAACATGTGCACATGAAGCATAAAGTATGTGTGTAATACTTTCATCCAATTTCACTGAGCGGCCCCTCCTAGCCAGTATCTAGTTTTGTTTAATGTCATTTTCATGAAGAATTATCTTTGTTTTAAAGTTCAACTAAGGCTACGTTAACATCAAATGTCAACTGGGTTTGAGTGTTTTTGTCTTTTCAAAATGCCTCATGGATTTCTGAAATTTTACTTGTGTTTTCATCTTTTTCAAAATACTTATGCACTTTAAACATTTTACTTTAATGTACAAATTGCAAAAAGTATTTCTACCGTAACTATTTAAAGAGTGTTACAAATACTTTTGTAGCTGTGTTTGTTAGCATCAGGGTCAACATGTGCACATGAAGCATTAAGTATGTGTGTAATACTTCCATCCAATTTCACTGAGCGACCCCTCCTAGCCAGTATCTAGTTTTGTTTAATGTCATTTTCATGAAGAATTATCTTTGTTTTAAAGTTCAACTAAGGCTACGTTAACGTCAAATGTCGACTGGGTTTGAGTATTTTTGTCTTTTCAAAATGCCTCATGGATTTCTGAAATTTTACTTGGAGTGTTTTCATTTTTTCAAAATACTTATGCACTTTAAACATTTTACTTTAGTGTACAAATTGCAAAAAATATTTCCACTGTAACTATTTAAAAAAATTAAATGATCAACATGTGAAGATCACTCTAAGACTAATAAAAATACATGTAGATATTAAGATTAATAAAATCACTCAACTCTCTCAACGTAAATTGGTAAAAATACAAATCTAAATATTTATTAGATGATGTGAATTGTTGAATTGTTATTTTACATCGTAAAATTAATAAAAATATATGGAAAAAATATCTTAAATTTAATAAAACAAATTCACTTTAATAAATAAATTGATAAAAATATAATAAAACAAGTTACTTTAATTATAGTAAATTGATAAAAATATAAATTTTTATTATTCAATATGAAATGTTGAATAGCTATTTTATACTAAAAAATAATAGATATATGAAAGACCAATCTCTACTTTCTTCAAATGAATTGATAAAATTATGAATATTCAAATGTGTGTGTTTTTGAGATATTTCACAATATAGTATATGAAGAAAAGATCAAAACTATATTAAAACATGTTTAGCAAACATTTTTTTATAGCATATATTTAATTTGCATGTTCCTTACAATGGATATCTCTAGCCACACACATGCCAAACATTCTCAAACTTTTCCCTATGAAATTGAGGCATAGTGGAAATTTATGAGACATCCCCATTCAAAAGATGTATATCATCCTAAAAAATATTTGAGAAAAAATGAAAGACACAATTATTAAAATAGTGATAGATATAAAAAGTTACAATTCTTCTTTCTATTAATGTGTTACTGCAATCATCATATAAGTGAGGAATGTGGTTTAATTTAGAATGTCATTATGGTTTAGTGTTGGGAGAAATAGGAAGTAATTTATTAGTATAGCCAATATGCATGTTTATTGTAACATTCTATATTTCCTTGAACACTAGCTGAAGGTTAAAATATCATGGATAGTAAGTTGTTTTGTTACATTTCATTTGAGTTAGATTTTTTTTAATACCGTGACCAAATTTGAAGTGTGAAAGTGATAAATTTTGTGAATAGCTTTGTGTGTGTCCTAGACATTCCTCTTATTGAAGCCATGTAATAGCCTCCCCCATTTTTGGAGAGTAGTATAATGCTTTGTAATCACTTTTTATGGACCTTTGCACTTTTAAACTTATGCTACAACCTTGATTATAACCTAAGATGAGGCTAATAAGTTAATATGGTCAGTTGATGCACAATTATAAGCATCTTTCATGACATTCATTGCCACATATAACTAAGAAAATAGGGAACCTCTAACTTTGATAGGCAATTCGAGGTACCTACTTGCATAATGAATTTTAAGATGGTGTCAAAAGATAAAATGTAGGAAATTGAATAAGCTTTCCTAATATATAATTTCTATATATGGGAAAAAATGTCTAATTGTTTAAAAATAGTTTTTCTAAAAATATATTTTATGTTAATCACAATATAATTGATACATATATGTGTGCATAACCCCATAGAGTATAACTGATAATGTATATTTATAAAATTATAATGAATTTTAAGATGGTGTCAAAAGAGAAAAAGTAGGAAATTGAATAAGCTTTCATAATATATAATTTCTATATATGGGAAAATGTGTAATTGTTTTGAAATAGAGTTTTTCTAAAAGGTTTTTTGTTTTTTTAGCACAATATAATTGATATGTATGTGTATGCATAACCTCATAGAGAATAATTGATAATATTTATTTATGAAATGGTATAGAGTTGTAAATGATACTTGATAGTAGTGCAAGACTAATTTTTCAAAAAAAATCATGATGATTTATGTTATTTATAAAATAATACAATTGGCAAGCCCCTAAAAGTATAAAATTGTGTGCAAACAAAACATTTCAGGTGTATAACATAATGAAATTATTGATACTTTTGTTTATTTTGTAGAGCTTTTACTTTCTACTGGTGTAACTTATAATATTTCTTGAAATAGCAAAAAACAATAGGGCTTTGTATTTTCAAATCATGACATAGTGTCAATAGAAAGTTTGAAAAAAGAAATCAAAATAATTTTATTTTTAGAAAAATTATATATTTAAAATATGAAGAATTTATTCCTTTTTTACAATAATCTAGAATTTTATATTAACAGGGTTGAGTGTTAAACTTATAAGTTACATGCCATTGATATCAGGAGAGACTCTCTCCATGATTTCTATTTTTGTTTGTCTGTCATTCCTATGAGCCAAAATTTATTTTTACATTTTCAATTCTAATTAAGCCACAACAACTTCTATAACATCTCCAAAAACGGTCTATTAAGAAACAAAAGGAGCATTGCATTCTTGGGACTAATGAGGTTCTAGAATCCTTAGTAGGCATTGTCTTCTTCAGGGATGTCCCACGGAGGTTGCTTCAAAAGCTTGTTTGTCTCTTTTAACAGAGGGGTCTCCTCGTTTTTTGAATGAATTTGGTTGATCTGGAATTTTTTGTAGAATATAAGCTTTTGTTGTTTCTTATTCTTCTATTTTAACAAAGGGGTTTCCACATTTTCAACAACTTTCTTGTTTGCATGAATTTGATTGATCTAGAGTTTTTTTGTAGAATATAAGCTTTTGTTGTTGCTTGGAAGAGTAGATATTAACTTTAGTTGATAATTATCTAAGTCATGTTTAACATCAAGACTACTGAGCCCTGGTTTCTACATAGTGAAGGCACCCGAAACTTAAGTTCCATATACTTTACCAGCATAAAGTCTTCCAATCCTATTGTTGATTTGGATCTCATTGAGAATTCCATCAAAGGCTCATCACCGCCCATAAGAAAATAGAGCAGCCAAACCAAATAGTTTAGGAGAGGCATGTAAACCTCACTCCTACCAGAGACACAAGAGGAACACAAAGAGAATAGGGGCACAATGGAACATATGGGATGACAAACCAACAAATAGCAACAAACCACCATAGGGGGACCCAACAGTATAACATGACACAAGGACAGCAAATCAGTATGAGATAGAAGATTGTAGAGGTAACCTTTGAGGCACATATCCCATGGCTGAAGAATCAGAATAATCAATCTTATAGAGACAAGGGTTGCCCCTTTAATAGCTAATCCTCTCGACTGGTAGTAGCTCTCCACCATCCACCACCACTCTACAACATAATGCCCCTCAATATTGTTGTCAACCTGCAAAATAATGGAATTGACACTACTCCTCTCATGATAATCAAACATCTCATCCTGAAGGTACGAGAAGGTCGAATTCCCTATGATCTGCATTGAATCAACATGCAAGCTCATCCTTCCATATTGTTGGAGGATGATAGATTGTGGAGCTTGCCTATAAATGATTTTGGGGCCTATAAATGATCTCGGGGTTCCATTTATAGAATGCATTGAAGCTTATGGGCATCGTCTCCAATTGAGGGCACTTGTATGAACCATCCATGTCAAAGGTACATATGGAATATGACTCTCGAGGACTCCTTATTGAGAATTTCATGTGTGAAGTTAAGGGCGGAGGGGGCGCTCATAAGTGAGCTGACCATTCCATTGAAGGTACCCCTTGGGGAGAAATGTCCCATTATTAGCGTTTTCATCAGCTTTGAAATTGTTTGCTCTGAGGACATGATAGAATTGAAATTTTGGAATATGGTTTAGGAGCTTGAGGATTCTTGTAATGATTTGAGTGAGTCTTACATCTTGGGGCATATTTTTACTTATGATCCTTGATATAATAAGGAGGGAATCTCTTATCACGATGATTTTTTGTATATTCATTTCCACAACTTGTTTTATCCCTTGAAATAGAGCGTAGGCTTTGGCAACATTATTGGTTGCCTGACCCAGTCCCTAAGCATATTTATATTCCAGTTGATTCTCAAGATGAATAATCACCCCCCTGCCACCGCTCTTGCGACCCCTAAGAATTTATTCTACAAGCTTATTCAACCCATAAAAAAAGTTATTTTTATTTTACATAGGTGAAAATACAATTGAAATCGGGCACCTTAAAAGAGTTATGGAGGAAAATTTATATTTTATTCCTATCTATTACGCTTGTTAGGTTGAACCTAATTTTAATTTAAATCAACAATATTGTTTACAAGGCTTGTCATGTATTCACATCCAACACTTATCAAGCCTTAAATTTGAAATTCAAATAATGCATGTGTTTCATAACATGTATGAGTTATGTAGAACTACAAAAACCTCTGAGCCTTATTTAAAGAAACTTAAAAACTCAAAATCTACAAGGGGGGTGCAAGTAAGGATATTTATCTTTTTTAGAAATTAATTCCAACTATCCTATATAATTATAAGTGTACTAACCTGATGTTGGTGGGGGGATTTATGGATTCATACTTATCTTATGTAAAAACTTACTAATTATGAAAATGTCAATTATAAGTTGTGTGGAAATATTTTGGTAAAAAATTCATATCCAAGCATCTTATATAGTATTTGAGAAAATTTTGGAAATTTCGTAAGTAAATATTTTATCTTATAAATTTTGAGAAAACTTGCTTTTGGAAAAAAGTGGAAATTGGTGAATTGGTTTTTGAAAAATAAAATTGGAAAACTAATAAAATGCCAAAATTTATCCCCTAAAATTTTCCCTAGCAAGAAGGCACACTCATTTCCAAGAAACTTAGTGTAATTGGATTATTTAGTTATTCACTTTAGATTATATTCATTCAATGCATTAATATGAATGCCATGATCTCAATGAACACCTCCATAGGCATAAAGGAGTATGTTGGGACTTATAGTCCATTGTGGACTGGATATATTATCATAGATTAGAAAAATAAATAATCCATTGTTATTTAGAAAATTTAATTGATCTTGAAGACTTCTTTGGCCCACAAGGCCCCATCCATTTGATGGCTCCTTGGTGTTAAGGGCCTAAGGCCCTTGATTTCATCCCCTAATAATGTCGAAGCCTCGAGATTAGGCTATGGTAGGAAAGACCTCAAGACCCAAGGCCCTAGATTTCATACCTCTATATTATGAAGGCCTCAATATTTATATGTGGTGTGTAGAAATTAGACTGTAGATTTGAAACTGCTCATGAAATTTACTAAATCACACGACTCGAAGCTACTCTAATGCTTTGCGAAATTTAATTCACAATCCAGAACACAAATCATAGACAGGTAAAAGGAAACATCACACATGTACAAAGATTTAACTAGGGGGAAAGCAACTGCTCAAAACACCTTCCTATCTGTATTGCATTAATCAAATAATAGAGATGAATATGTATGCTTGCTCAAGCCTGAGCACAACCTGCAAGTGTATAGTCTATCTCGCTGCCTAACTGACTGACTCTGGCTAACACTTAGCCAATTTTCAAGCCCTCCAAGCTCCTATTTCCTTGTGTTGTTCCTTGAGAAAACTAGCCCCTATTATTTAGGAAATTCCCTCAATTTGATTGCGCAATTCCTCTAGGCTCATCCTCTGATTGCATGCACCACCTGTACACATTGGAATAATCTACAATTGATAGTACACTGCCTTGGAATCTCCATCTCAACTGGGTAACTCGAATTTTGTGCATGCATCAATTATTTGGGTTGATTGATCAAGTTGTGGAAGTATAAATCATTGATCATAGGTGAGGCGAAGACAGGATAGGGGTGGTTGATAATCCCTTTCTCTCTGAGAGGGAGTGTTGAAAATGCTATAAGAGAATATCAGTTTGACTTTGTCTTGGTCAAACTAGAGAAAATTCGAATTTCCATTTCAGCGTAAATCTTGGAGGTGGTTAATTGAGGTGACATGGCACTTGTCACTCAGTTAACTTAGTTAATTTGAGTTGGGGAAGCTTGAGTTTAGAACTATTTTAACTAACCATAACTCAATTTAGCTGAAATAGATTGCTATAAATTAGCAATCAATCATACTGAACTAAACTCAAGCTTCCCCAACTCAAATTAACTGAGTTAACTGAGTGACAAGTGCCATGTCACCTCAGTTAACTACCTCCAAGGTCTCTGCTGAAATGGAAATTCGAATTTTCTCTAGTTTGACGAAGGCAAAGTCAAACTGATATTTTCTTACTACAATTTCAACACTCCCTCTCAGAGAGAAAGGGATTATCAATCACCCCTATCCTGCACCTGTGGAACTCAAACTTCCCTCTTAACAAGGCCTTTGTCAAAATATTAGCATCTTGTTCCTCTGTTGGAATGTATTGCGACATTATCTGCCTCTACACACAATCCCATAAATGGTGATACCAGATGTCTATATGCTTAGATCGATCATGAAAAATAGGATTTTCAGAGAGCTTGATGCAACTCTTATTATCATAGTTTATCACAGTTGGATCCATCATCTGACCAAATAATCCAACAAGTATCTTTCTCATCTAGATCGCCTCACATGCTACTTGACTGGTAGCCATGTATTCTACTTCTGCCGAGCTAAGTGCCACATATATTTGCTTCTTATTGTACCAAGAAATCGTTGTAGACCCAACACTAAAAATTCCACCTGATGTACTCTTTCGGTCTGATGGACTCCCTGCCCAATCTGCATTTGTGAAGCCACACAACTTCACTCCCTCTGTCCGTTTGTACCATAGTCCAAACTGGGTAGTGCCTCTGAGGTACCATAGAACATGCTTAGTTGCCCTCCAAAATAATTTGGTTGGCCTAACCATAGCTTGGCTTAGTTGGTTGACTGCATAGCACATATCTGGTTGTGTGTTCACAAGATACATTAGTGAACCCACCAACTGTCAGTAAACAGTAGCATCCACTTCCTCACCTAAAGTGGCATCCTCTTTCCTCTAGTTTGTCACTAGAGGTATCTCCATGGGTTTGCAATTGTCCATGCTGAACATCTAATGTGTCTCATTAGCATACTTGTCTTGAAAGACAAACAATTCCCCATCACCTTGCCATACTTCCAATTCGAGGAAGTGGTGCATGAGACCCATGTCCTTCATTTCAAACTCTCTTGCAAGGTCCTCCTTGCAATATCTGATCAATTTCTCATCACCAGTTAAAATAAATTCGTCAACATATAAGACAATAATCAACAATTTACCTTTTACCAAAATATGATAGAGGTTTGCATCGACTTCACTTTTGGTGAAGGCCAAATCGGTGAGATAGCTATCGATCCTGGTGTACCAAGAACGAGGTGCTTGTTTGAGACTGTACAACGCTCGCTTAAGTCTGCACACATGAGAGTATCGATTAAAAGTCTCAAAGCCTTATGGTTTCTCGATATACTCCTCCTCCTCAATAACTCCATTGAGGAATGTTGTTTTTACATCCATCTGGTGGATCTTCCACCCCATCTACGCAGCGAGAGAAAGAATTGATTTAATGGATGAATACCTTGCTACCGGAGCAGAGGTCTCCTCATAGTCAATCCCCTCAACTTGAGAGTACCCCTTGGCCACAAATTTGGCCTTGTACTTTTTTATACTTCTGTCTGTTGCATGCTTTACCTTAAAGATACATCTCGAACCCACAACTGATTTATCTACAGGCCTTGGGACCACTTCCCAAACACCGTTCTTTATAATGGATTCATATTCCTCCACCATTGCGTCAACCCACACAGGTTGCTCTATTTCTTCCTTGAAAGAGGATGGCTCAGTCTCTACAAGCTCAGTCACTAGATCCATGTAGCCAGTGTAATAATCTGATGACCTTCTCTACTTGTGTTGATTTGAAGGAGCACCCACATTCTCCCCCGTATCCTACACAAGTCTCTCAACTTCCTTGGCCATTTTCTTTCCTTCTCTAGATGGTTCTAATTGAGTAGTTGTCTCCATTCTCTGCTTCTCAATTTGTGGTTTCTCTGCAACCTCTTGAGGTTCCTCCTTTGGAGCTAAAATATCCTTTTTTGGTGGGATCTGAAGCTCCCTCTCAAGAGATCACCGCATGGCTTTGTCTCCATCAAATTTTACATCCCTTCGCATAATTGTCATTCTGAGGGATGGTAACTACACATGGTAGTTGTGGGGAGTTTCCATGTAACCAAAAAATACCCCCAATTCTTTTTTCGGCTCTAGCTTCTTCCTTGATTCTTTAGAGACATGGCAATAAATAGAGGCTCCAAAAATCCTAAAATGCGACACATCCAACATCCTCCCCGAGAAAGCTTCCTTTGGTGTAATCATGCCAAGAATCCGATGAGGACTCTAGTTCTACAAATAGACTGTTGTGTTGCATGCATCAACCCACAAATGCAGAGGTAGGCCTTGATCATCCAATTGTTCCCACAATGTTGCAGTTCTTCCTCTCAGCCACCCCATTCTGCTATGGGTTGTGGGGTGTTGTCAATTCTCATCGAATGCCTTATTTTGCACAAAAAAATTTAAATTCATTTGACGTGTACTGACCTCCATTATCGCTCCTGAGAGCCTTCACCTTCTTTCCCGTTTCTTTCTCAACCAGTGCCTTGAATTCTACAAGCTTGGAGAATGTCTCATCTTCTTCCACATGAAGAAGATCCAACACTTTTGTGAGAATTCATCAATAAAAATGACAAAATATTTGTCCCTGGTAGTGGAGGATCTCGAGAATTGTCCACAGACATCAAAGTGGATCCTTTCAAGGATTGCATGTGCTTTGCTGTCCCGATCATGGAATGTGTATTTTGTGTACTTCCCCAAAGTACATTCTTTGCATACATCTTGTTTCTCAAGTGCTCCTTTGGGAAGGCATGTGGTTATCTGTTGCAAGATCTTCAAAGCGCCATGATGCAAATGACCAAGTCTTCTATGTCAAAGTTCACCAACATCATGAATCTGCACCTTCTCCGCCTTTGTGCTCAATGCAACACAATCCTCCATATCTAGCTTGTACAGGTTCTTCACACGAACCCCGATCTACTTCACCTATCCCATGGCTATGTGTCTCAGGAATGCCTTTCCTTTGCTAAAGATCACATCATAACAATGGTCTTCCAAAACTGCAACAAGAATGAGATTTTTCTTTAGGCCTGGAATGAACATGACATCCTTGAACCTAAGGGGGGAGTCTGACTCCCTCTAAAAGGTGATTGTACCAATCCCGGTCATGCTATACCTTCCGTTGTCCCCCATATAAATGTGCATCTACAAGTATTTTTCCTCCAAGTCACTGAAAAATTCTCTATTCCCCGTCATATGGAACAAGGTACCTGAGTCCAAGTACCACACACTCCCCATCACCGTGTTGGCCATGCATGCAATGAGGGTAAAGTCAAACTTGAACTGTGAAGCCAAAGATTCACCTGCTTCTCCTCCTGAGGTCTTCTTGCTTTCCTTCTTGTGTGGACACTTCGTGGCATAGTGCCCGAATTCATAACGATGGAAGCATTTAATTTTTGATGGACCTTTCTTCTGTCCCCTTGACTAGATTCTGGTTTGGATTGGGATTTCTTCCCTTTTCCCTTCTTTACCTTTTCATCCAATGCAAAGGTTTCTTTCCCCCTTGGATGAAGTCCAATGTCTAGTATTCCGCCTTATTTCCTCTTGTACCAAGTCAGACCCTAAGCGCTCCCAACTTGGTAGTTTCTCCCTCCCATTCACCAAATTTTGATAACTATGTCAACTCTTGGGAAGGCCCAGAAGGGCTAGCGCTACCAAGTCTTCTTCAAGGACATTTACACCAACCCCACCAAGTTCATCACAACACTGTGTAAACTTGCTCAGATACTACGGAATTGTGTCATTTTTCTACATCTTGATACTTTGAGGTATATCCTTGAGCACCAACTTCCTGTAGTCACTACTATTCTCGAACAATTCTGCCAGTGCTTTCTGCATTGCGAACGAAGTTTCTTTTCTATGGAGATTTGAGACAATAGGATCTCGTACTCCCTCCAAGATGATTCTCCTTGCCTTGGCTACATCTTTCTTCCACTGAGCAAGGTTATGAGCATCAGATGCTTGAAGTTTTGCAACATTTATCTTGATGTATTCTAGCAACCCATTGTCATCCAATATTGCCTCCATGTCATCCTTCCATGCAACAAAATTTGAGGTGCCTTCCAAGACATACTCTAGCCTTAGTCTGGTTAAGGCCATCTTCTCACATCTGAAGAAATATTGGTACATTAATCTTCAAATTCTAACCTATGAGACGCAACCTCGAATTTCATGTTCTATTGTGAATCCAGCTCTAATAACATGTAGAAATTAGACTGTAGATTCAAAAATTCTCATGAAATTTACTAAATCACTAGACTCAAAGCTACTCTACTGCTCTGCGAAATTTAATTCACAATCTAGAACATAAATCATAGAAATGCAAAAGGAAACATCACACATGCACAAAGATTTATCTAGGGGAAAGAAACTACTCAAAACCCCTTCCTATCTGTATTGCATTAATCAAAGAATACAGATGAATACATATGATTTCTCAAGTTTGAGCACAAGCGTATCATCTATATCTCTACTTGACTGACTGGCTCTAGCAAACAATTAGCCAATTTTCAAGCCCTCCAAGCTCCTATTTCCTTGAGTTGTTCCTTGAAGAAATTATCCCCTATTATTTAGGAAATTCCCTCAATTAGATTGCGCAATTCCTTTAGGATCATCCTCTAACTACATGCACCACTGGCACACATTGGAATAGTATACAACTAATATTACAATGCCTTGGAATTTCCATCTTAAGTGGGTAACTCGAATTCTCTGCATGCATCAATTATTTTGGGCCGATTGATTTGATAACTAGTTGATTACTGAGTGTGGTTGAAGTTACACTTCCACAACTTGATCTTCCACTAGTTCCTCCAACACTTAGAACTAGTTTAACTGACCATAACTCAATTTAACTGAAATATATTTCTACAAATTAGCAATCAGTCATATTGAAATGAACTCAAGCTTCCCCAACTCGAATTAACTGAGTGACAAGTGTCATGTCACCTCAATTAACTACCTCCAATATTTTTGTTGAAATGGAAATTCAAATTTTCTCTAGTTTGACCAAGACAAATTCAAACTGAGATTTTCTTGTTGCATTTTCAAATTGGTGTGTAGTACCTCCTACTAGTGCTCTTGTATTTTCAATTAAAGGGCAATGCTCCCATATAGTGATCATGTGAATGAGATGTAGAATACCTCCTAATGAAGCTTATATTCTTAATGGGAGACCGAATATCCCCTACAAAGGTTATGTGTGGTAGTTTGAGACTTCCTCCATGGCCCTCACGCCTTAGGAGCTTTATTCAAAGCCTCAAGTCTTTGATTTCTTCCCTTGACTAATGTCAAGGCCCCAAAATTGGTCTATGGGCAGTGATTCCTCCTAACAAAGTTCATATTCACAATGGAAAGTTAAAGATCCCATCCAAAGGTCATGAGTGGTGCTTTGAGGCCTCATCCATGAACCACAAACCCAATGCTCATTACTTAGGGGCTTAAGCCTTTGATTTCATCCCTCAACCAACATCAATGCCCTAAACTTAGTATTTGGTGGGTAATTCCTCCTAACAATAATCGCGTTCCCAACCAAAGTCCAAAGATTACCTATATAGATAATGTGTGGTCGTTTGGAACCTCTTCCATGGTCATCAAGCCCAAGAATCATCCTTGAGAACCCAATACCTCTACTTTCACCCCACAACGTTATGAAGACCTTGATATATGTCCATGTTGAACCATTACCCCCATACTATATGAGAGGTAACCATGTGATTGTCATCACATGTTAGCAGTTTTTGCACAATGACTACCCTCCTAGTGGCATGATGTTCCAATTCATTTGATGATGAGCACTTAAGTTTTTTTCTTATAGCACACATATGTTAGAGATATTGCTACATGATGATCTCCTTTGAACACTAGATATGCCAACCTGGATGATTTCTCATTGACGATAACATGGCTAAGTTGACTTGTTGACGATATACACATGATGATATATTAATGTTTATGCTTATGTGGCTTAATGTATTGCACATTGTGATATTTTCATTTTCTTGCTCATGTATGGTGATAATGTTTCATTTACTTGTCATGACCATGGTGAACATGGGTTAACTTTAATAATGAATCATCACTCTAAATGGATAATATTTTCTTTGTTGTACCATGGTAGATCATGGTCATCCTTTAGATAAGTTTTATCACTCTTGGGTTGAGTTTCATTACTATAGGCCTAAGAAGGTGTAATTTGTCCATATCCCAAATTATACTTAATTCTTTTCATCTTCTCAATTATTCCGTACACACATTACATTGTCCCACTCATAGTTTATTTGGCAAATGTCATACCAAGGTCCATGCTTCATAGTCCCATGATAAAAGCCTCATTTTAAGTGCTATAATCTTGAGGCAAATGGAGTCAAATAAAAAACTTAATATCCAAATAAAAAATCTTTAGCTCTACCACCTTGTTACAAGGTCAATGCCCCAAGTCCCATGCTTAAAACTGCACATCTAAAGAAAAAGAAACAAATTAAATAAAGAAAATGAAAGAAAAGGGATATTAAGTATTTTTGGGGAAATGATAACTCAATGCAAAAAAGTGCGCCCTCATTTTTAAAGGTGCTCATGTGAATGAATATATTTAACAAACCTTATGTGGCTATGTTAATCAACTTATGGATTTACATGCTTATCCATATCGTCCATCATTACACATACTCTTACTTAGTGTCCTAGGAACTACTTGTCTTAGAAGTTGTCACATCTAATATGAGTTAATGTTGTCCCCGCCATGGTCAAAATGGTATAAATCCTATGAGTTATTGTGAAGTTAAAAGATCATACTTTAATGTTTCTCTACCTAATAGCACTTGCATTTTGACATGAACCATCTTTAATGTTTCATTGGACTTTATGTACTACCTCGAGATGCAAGTACTTTCATTAGGATCCATGATACCTACCTTGGTCATTGTGATTGCCTTGAATATCGTGAGACATGCATTAGGGATGATGATAGGACTATGCACACTTCTTTGGATACCACTTGCCATATCATCACTCATTTTGAAGAGCCGACTTACTTTCTTAGACCATTTGATAAAGGTTGATGCATTTGAGGACCACACGTGCTTACTTTCCACTCATTTGGCATATTTTGAGGGGGGCATTAGATGATGAAGAGGAGAAATCCATGTGGGGAGGCCTTACTCTTACACATGTGGAGCATTTGAACATTTCATAGAGAATTGGATGGCATAAGCCTCTTAGCTTTATTGGATTTGCACCTGTGAGGGTTCTATGGAGCATTTTGAGGACATATTCTATTATTTTTATGAGGTCGATCTCCCTATATGGAGGAGTTTGTGATATTTTGACCATGTCTATCTCACTTTTGATGAGGATGTCCACTTGAGGAGATTGTTGTACATATTTGGAGTGAAACCTAGCTTCAATAGAGTGCCAAAATTTTTACCAAATCAATAGTATTGGATGCAGAATGGCAATAGGATTACTAAAATGTAGTCATAGTATAAATTAGAGAAAAAATTGACAATTATGTTAAAAACTATTGCTAAAATATTATCACCAATTATTTAACCACTCTAATACATTTCTAGTAGGGAATCATACATCATATGGGTATTTGTTCTCTTGTATTGTACATATGGCATTAGTCTAGCATATTATATCGTTGTTGGCTAGATCTTCCTTTGTTTGTTAGAGGATATTAGTTTTTCGAGCATAGATCTGGGATTTATAGCGATACAATGTTATATTTATTACAAAAGTTGTTGAGACCTTCATTTATAAATAAGACTTTACTCATTTGTAAATTGGTTGGAAACATTTGGAATAACGCTCTTTTGCACTTGTCCTTGTCCTAGATTTTTGTGGTGATCAATGATCAACGCTTCATGAAATGTGGCAAGTATTTCTTAAAACATACTAGTTAGAATTTTGCTATTGGTTTAGACATGTCAAAAGCTACTATGGAATTTCTTTAAATGCACTTTATTGCTATGTCTTAATAGGGAATTTATTTATTGTTTGGGTATTATTTATTTCATTGAATACAAATCATAAAAGCAAATTTTAACTAATTATAGATGATCTAAAGGTAAATAATCCAATTTGTCTTGCTTAAAACCCTATATTTCTTGCCTTATTTTGTCAAGTTTTTGGAGTCATTTAAAGAGACATAAATTTTTCATTTTAAATTTAATTTTGGCATTTAGAAACATCATACATATAGAATTGAGATTGGAATTGTGAGTTTCAAGCTTAAAAACATAGATGACTTGCTCCTTATGGTACTATTTTGACATTGTTTTATTTCTTGTGTAAGAGAATTGTTGAGAATTGGTTATAAATCTAGAATTACTCTTATGATTACATATTTAGACTTGAAATATGTGACTTTAGACCTAAAAATCATAAACATCTTGTGTGATTGTGCCTTTGTTTCGCGCTTGCTTCATCTTTTGTCAAGGAATTTGATAAGTTGGTTTTAGATTTGGAATTTACTTTGAAATAAATTTACAACCAATCTCTTATCTCTCATAAGCAAGTGTGTTGAGCTTCATAGTGTTACATCAAACATGTTTTATTTTACATAGCATTTTGTTGCATTGGTTCATCATTAAGGCTAATTGGAAATATGATTTAAATTTGTGACTTTAAAGATCATTTATTACAATCATTAAATTAGATATAAAAATATCACTAAGCTCTTTATTACTTCGAATACACACTATAACACATTTGTTATGAACCAAATACTTAAAATATCATGAGAAATTGACTATGAAAATTTCAATGAGTGAGTTTCGAGTAGGTTGCTTGATTTGATTTCCAATAGATTGATTTTTGGGAGGGGAGCGGATTAGCCTTAGGGATACCTTAACCAAAACGTTTAGGGCTAGTGTAGAAAATAGTGTCAATTTTTGTGCAAAAAGTGTAAAACCTACCCATAATTTTTTCATTAATCTAATGTGGAAACAAAGGTGTTTTCCACATTGTTTATTATGAACCTTGCACCCTAAAAAATATAAGAAACCAATAATTACAATCCTATTTGAGGGGGAAATCTCTTTTCACAATGTATACAATGTACAAGAAAATATTTAATGCTCCTAAGGCGAGGTCTCCTTAGTATATATATAGGAGACATGGTACAATAATAATAGAATGGGATCATGAGAGGTTCTAACCTACATAATAATATAATAATATAAATGTAATCTCTCAATACTTAAGGCTTAATAAGGGCTGTTAGGGTTAACATGGGATTTATATAGGGCTTAACATGCCCCTCCCTGTCAAATAAGTGTTGTCTGACTATATGCAAGTGTTTCTGCATGAACAACTCATCTTCCTATGTCACTTCTTCCATTAGATGAGGTACTCAGTAATTTCTCAATTTCTCAGTTGCCTAGTCCATGTTTCCAAATCTATTTCTAGTTTTAGTATTATTATCGCTTCTTCAATAATCTCTGGTACAGTATTTTGGATTGGGATCTTGTCATTGATTACCTTCTTTAAGCAAGAAGCATGAAATATTGGATGTACGCATGAAGATGGATGAACACTCTAATTTATGAGCCATACTTCCAATCCTTTACAACACCTTATAAGGGCCTTAATTCCTTGGAACTACATTTTTGTCCTTTTGTTTCTTGAGGGACATTCGTTTATATGGTTGTAGTCTCACATACACCCAATCCCCCACCTCAAATTCCCTTTCACTGCGATGTTGATCTACTTGTTTCATACTATTCTGTGCCATAACCAAGTTGTCCTTCAATAGTTTTAGAACCTCTTATTAGTGTCCTATATGGTCCTCTATTGCTTGAACCTTTCTAGTCCCTTTCAAAGGTGATGTGGTGGATGGAGGATGATATCCATAAAGTGCCATAAATGGTGACATTTTTGATGAAGTATGGGAGGATGTGTTGTACCACCACTCTGATAAGGGAAACCATTTGAATCATTGTATTTGTTTATCATATGCAAAGCAATTTAGATATCATTCTCCCCTGGATCCGGGTGATTGTGGTGTTAATGAGGGAGAGTAGTTGTCACTCACTCACAATGCATGAGGAATTAATACATAGGGATAGGTGGAAGCCATCCCCTGATCTTGCAACAATCCACATTCAATGTAGCTCAGAGAAGGAATTTCACACCTAGATGGAGCAATTAAGCATCGAGAAAAACACGAATTCGGTTATTGTGTTGTAGGTCGACATTCATGCCTTCAGACTGTTGGCACTGTAAGCGAAGGAGCATTGAGGGTCTGAAGAGGCTAAGTGTCTCAGGGGCTTCTGAGCACAAGTGAAGGATTTTAATTCTAGCTACTATGGTCAAGGAGAATGATCAAGCTCTTAGGGGAAGGGGATGTGGATGCCAACCACTGCCTCCCTAGCATGGACAAGGGGAGGAGTAGTTTGACGAGGACACCCCCATGCACATTATGTGTCTTACAGTTGTGATGAAGGTGGAGGAACGATACAACACTAGCAATGCTCTATGGGTCGTCAAGAACTTACTCAATAGGCAATTAAGGGAGTAGGGAGTAACCCGAGACAAGGTCAAAGGCATAATTGTAGAGGTAAATACCCATCTAGTAAATATGCACATATATTTGAGAAAATTTTCCAAGGAAATGAGGATTTCGTTTCCCCCTCCTCGACCTACTCTAGCATCCTCAAATTTAATTGACAGGTCTACAAGTGTTGAGTCCTCTCATCCATGACAAAGACCCCTTAACCTGGCTCCCTCTGAGAAGCCTTCCAAGAAACAAAATGTGGCTAAAATCCATAACACACATGAGCCAGAGGAACACGCACTGAATGCATAGTTGGCCAAGGGAGAACCCTCCAGAAAGGAGGGTGAGCCACACCCCAACAAAGTCTTCATAGAATGGGAGAAACCCCATGGATAGTAGAGGGTTATGATGGTCCATTCCTATACTTGGAGCAGAAAAAAAAAAAAGCTAAGAAAGAGAACCTACAGTGAGGTCAGGCCATAAGGAAGTAAGTGCAACTAGCGTAGGCCAACGACACCCAGGAAGTGGAAAAATCCAAGTAGGCATGCCTCATTTCCAAGATTTTCATCTTCAAAATTTTTGCATAGTCTAGTGTCTGCTTATCATAAGTTTTGCTTTCAGGGTAATGGTATTATATTGTCTAGTTATTGTCAGTTATGTCTTCTTTTGACTCATTTTTTTGGAGTCTTACTCCCAAAAAAATGGTTTTGTACTTCTATAGAGGCCATTTGGTTTCCCTGGCAAGGGCAGATGGCCTCTATTAGTTTTTCCTTAGGCCACTACAGGTTGTTGGTTTAATGGTCAATATTGTGGCTCAAATATTTTTTGGAGACCATTTGGTTTCCCTCTCATGGGCATATGGTCTCCTCTAATTCCCCATGGCTACCATGTCTTATGGACTCAACTCTCTCCAAGCATTTTAGACTGTGCTTTATGTAAAATTGTAATAATATAAAAATTTTTACTTGCCTACAAAAAACATTGGATTTATCATTCTAAACATTTATTCACAATATTAGTTTATCCATCAGATTGAAGATAGTAAGATGAGTTGTGAGCCAATTGAGTACCAAATCGGGAAAATAATTTAGTCCAAAAATTTCAAGTGAAAATTGGATCCCTGACACTTATAATAATCTTTGGTATTCCATGTATCTTTTGCATTTTTTCCATGAATTCTTTAGCAAATGTAATTGCTTTAGAAGGATGAGAAAGAGTGAAAAAATGGGCATACTTTTTCATTCAATCTACCATTACCATAATGACACTATTTTCTTTAAATTTTGGTAAACTTGTAATAAAATCCATTGGAACTTCTTCCCAATACTACCTTGGTATGGCTAATGGTTGCAGGAGCCCTTGGGTCTTTATTATCTCTCCCTTATTTTGTTTGCATACCACACATTCCTTCACAGACTTTTTCACATATGCTTTAAAACCTTCCTGTTATAGGCCATTTTGTCACATATGGTCAATAGGCCTACAAACTGGATCCATCAACATCCATGAACACCTTGTCATCATCCCTACACAAAACCCTAAGCATGACTCGCTTAAATCATTGAGTTTCTGACCTTTACTGCTTCATTTCAGTTCTTTTAAGGCCCAATTCGCATTCATCCCTTAGGGACCTGCTTTGAGTGCCAGGTTGCTCAATTATGTGCTTGCTCTAATTAGAGCAAATCTTCCCTTGTTGGGGGTGTGTTGATCAAGAAAATTTGGGAAAAATTAAAAAAATATTGAAGCTTCCTCTTCTAGAAGCTTCCAGGAGTTGTTATAACCATTTACCTTGGATAAAAACTTTGAATCCTATCTCCCCTACCTTGGAGTTTTCACCTTCTTATCCCTTGAGCTCATCCTCCCATCAAGAGTGGATCTCAAACCTAGATGGGTAAATGGATAATAATTTCCAAACTACCATCCTCTCTTATATATTTACTGTCATCCACAAGCTAGGGGTTGGATTTTGGAGATTAATCATACCCTTATGTTACTTCTTTGATCATAAGAGAGACATAATTCCCATGCATTAGGGTGGATTTGAGGTGTACATTGTGGCAAGGAAGTACAAGTAAACTTGGGAGGTTCTCTACAAGATCAACTTCCACTTTTGGTTGTAAACTCTCTCCCTTCCATTTTAATAAAAAGATTATATAGTTTTCCTACATGTGTTATGCTATGTTTATGTACATGTATTTCATTGCTATGCTGATACATTGAATAGAATGATTGGATAATGCTACATAGATGTCGTAGATCTTTGGCTTGTGGTGTTTGTTTATGTAGGTTCTAATTATAGCGTTTGGAGCTACAGTTGGAGCTAACAAGCCAAGAGGAGAGAAGAGCTTGCAACGAATCACAAGTATGTCATCTTTCCATTCTATAGTTCTTCCAAGGAAAATTTTATAGTATTTGATTTCTATTGTCCTAGACCGGGCCACTAGGTATAGGGAAGATACTTTTGTCTGCAATCGTATATTTCGTATAACACTTACCATAAAAAATATTTCTTGATCCTATGGTATGTTTGTAATGGCTCGAACCTAAAATATAATTTAAATATGAAGTTACTTATGAAAATTTAAGGCCATTAATACTCATCATAAGGAATATCTCAATTAATTAGTACATAATCCAAAAAATCAATGAGTGTTGAGAAGCTTACCTACATAATGAACAACTATATTACTTGTGATTTCATAATTGTTGCGTTACTTTAGATCTAGTTGAATGCAACCAACATTTTGGGGATGACTCTCCACCCAACCATAGGCTCAGTTGCACTATGTCTTTTTACAACTAGCCACCCCCGAGCCCTCAACCAACTACCCCTACCAGTGAATACCTACTATCCCAAAATTCTCCTAGGAAAACAATGCCTCACATCCTCCTTCTTATCCAATAAATAGAGCTATTTGTTTAAAAAATGGAAGGAAAATATCCATGCACATTATCCATATATCATCATTCAACTTTTATTTTTATCTTAAGTTTTTTCTTAGCTTGGTTTTTGCCATAAATTTACTCTTATTTTATTCTTTTACTTTTTATTAACTTGACATTTTCCACAAGTTTAATTTTACTTTGTTTTAGTTTTTATAAAAATAGTTTGTTTATTTATTTATTATGAACTTCACTTTACTATTTATTTGTTTATTATTATTATCTTCACTTTGTTATTTATTATTTTATTTATCAATTAATTATTATTTTATTATTATTATTATTAATTTAATAATATGGGGCATTACATACTCCCCCCTCTTCAAGGAACTTCGTCTCGAAGTTAATTTTAATCAAATAAGTTATTTATTTATTTATTTCCTTCTCTTCTACACAACACTGTCTGTTGTAACTAGTATAAGGGCCACCCAAGTGACTACATTAGGCATCAAAAGTTACATCATAGAACTATGGGAAAACATGAGTACTCTCAAGCTCTTCTTTCCCAACTTTTAGAGCCAATCTTAAAGCCCCATCAGTCTATATCATAGCCCTAAGGTTCAAACCTCATCCGCCCCAAAGTTACACCTAGTTTGGTACTCACATACCCTAGGCATCTTGAAAGGCCAACCCAAAATCCATCCACAACTCCTACCAGGTACAACCTCGAGCATCAAACTCCCACGCACAACTCCATCCCACTATTGGACTTTGGCATCACAACTCCAATATCAGGAACTCAACCTTCTCAAGATGGTCCCATATCCCATCAAGAATTATAAAAGGAAAAAGAAACATCGGTATAAGTAGTTGATTGAGTGTGTGCTTAGCCCACAAAGTGTTATATGTTCTCCCTCAGAGGTATGGGCTCCCACGAGATCATCAAATAAACTGGACCTCTCAACTGACTGGTGGATTCCCTATCAGACACTACCTCCCAACATGCAACCAATGCCTTAGCTATATAATCATAAAACATCACCTCATACAAAATAATCCACATGCTAAATCTTGCATGTAATCATGAGAACACTATATAATTATTATCACAAAATCCTAAATAGTAAGATCCCACATACTCTTGCATGTCAACATTAATCATCTCATGCCATTACATCATGATATACCATCATTATAATATAAGATCAATGTATCTTTATCAAAGAAAAAATTAAGTCAAAATAATAAATGAAACCACATGTTAACGCAACCTCACAACATAAAATCATCAATATGATAATCGTCTCAACACATATCACATGGATAGAACTAAAACCATAACCATTCTTCATCGGGCATTCTCGTTGGTTTAGTACCCAGATCTATCGCGATCCACTGATCTTTATCCACCAACAGATCCTCCATCTTGAGTTTCCACAACTCAAAACTCTAGCCATTAAATTTCTCGGTCTATGTCTTTCCACTGCTCGTCATCTTCTTTCACCACTAAAATCGATCCCGCAGATCTCCCACTAAACAAGGTCTACCACAGGCCCGAGTGAAACCCCTCAGCAACAAAGGTGTCCCTTTGAAGCCAAAACAACTCTAATACCAGATGTAGGTTTTAACTCCGTACAGAAATTACCTACATACGAATTCTAAAACACATAAAATAAACAATGCAAGAGAATAACACATAGAACACATATATACAGAGATTTTCCCCTGGTTCCCAAAACCTGGACTACCAGATTGATTTTTCATTATGTTCCTTTCAATGTTACAATACATATTTAAACATGTCAAAACATCCAATACCATGGACCAAAAACCATTGCGTCCAAAACCATGGACCGAAAAACATTGCGTCCAAAACCATGTGCGAAAACCATGCACCAAACCATAGGTAGGTCCGCCCAACCTAATATAGGGTCCAAAAAAAAAATTCGCCAAGGCGCTGCCCCGGACCACGTAGAGGGGGGCTACTCGCCCCCCCTCAAAACCCCTAGACAGGGGGGGATGCTGCCTCCCTGTGACCCCTCCGCTGTGCAATTAGCACAACGAAGGGGGGCCTCCGCCCCCCTCTAACCCCCCAGTTAATTACGTAGGCTAGTCGTGGAAAGAATATAACACAACCCAACAATTATTATCACAAAATCCTAAATAGTAAGATCCCACATACTCTTGCATGTCAACATTAATCATATCATGCCATTACATCATGATATACCATCATTATAATATAAGATCAATGTATCTTTATCAAAGAAAACATTATGTCAAAATAATAAATGAAACCACATGTTAACATAACCTCACAACATAACATCATCAATATGATAATCATCTCAACACATATCACATGGAGAGAAATAAAACCATAACCATTCTTATCATGATTCATCAAACAAAATCAAATTCATTAACATACATAAATAATGAATACCATATATTTCATTTAATGCAACAATATCATTAAACATCTGTCTAGGGTCTATTTGGCTAAGTTAGTCGACCTAGTTTGGATCATCAATTCCGTGAGTGCCACATTTTCATCAAGATACCAATAAATTTTCAATAATCATTTCCACTTCTTTCAACTAGGAAGTTGAAGATTTACAAAGCAGGTATAATCATTTAAGTACACTATTAAACTTCAAAAAAGTCTCATCATGTTGAGCCTTAATCTTTAGTCATGTATTCTTCCTTGCAATTCATCATTAAGCTATCAATATCAAAATTTAATTCCCATGATTTTTACATCACTTCCCATGTTTTTCTTACCTTTTCCAACATCACTATACTCAATAGCATGTAACACTATGTTGCCATTGTACATATTTTATGTCATGTTTAATCCACTTGCACAATGGGATGGTTAAACCTCAGTGATTTATTCATTACCCAATAACTCAATACCTATTGATCTATTTTATCATAGATACACTTTTCTTTGATTTGGACTAAAATTATCCCCTTCCCTTTTAGGTTTGTCATATGTTATATTTCGGTTTATAATTTGAGGCACTTGGAACCACTACCACCATTATCTTCCAAAAAATATTTTGTATTCTTAATGTGCTTTGGCGATAACTTCCTTCCATGCTAATGGCATAAAATTGATAATCTTATCTTTATGAAGTCTCAGTATATCATAAATCTACTCGTAAGTGTAACTTAGCCAAGTTCTCCCTCTATTTATTGATTCTCACTTTTTTTTTCAATCGATGCATAATCCTTCTCAATGTCTCATTATAGAATTTCCAAGAACATACCTTTAGGTGTTTTCTCCTTCGTTACATAATGTATTTCCTTTTCCAAAATGTAGATTATTGTTGTCCTTAATCATTCAAACATTTTTGTTGGTCTATCTTTAGCTAGTTGCAAGTATTTTTAGTTCATAAATTCCCTATCTTAAGACTTTAGAATTATATGGGGTCCTCACTATGACCCTCGCTAGTCATCCCTCATCATCGTTCATGTGGCTCAATTCACTTACTTTATATCCTTAAGAGAATATGCCACCTGAGAAATTTAATTGTTATTTCTTAATGTGCCCTGGACTTTACTACATTCCATAGCATTGTTACTCATTTTGGTGATCTTCCTTAACTATCATGAATTATTCAAGGTTCATCATAGTTATAGGGCTACAATTTGTTATCATCATTAGAAAATGTGTAAGTTCCTCCTTTTCTGTTATTCTTTAAGGTAACCCTAACTTATACTGCTAATATTCAAAATTGACTTAGAAACTTTCCTTCATATCTTAGAATGCTTGTGTATTTCCATTCTAATAACCAATTTACAATCATTTCCAAGTAGTTGCACACCATTTTAAGGTACATATTTATTTCTTCCAACTTTGACTTATACATTTATTCCCTCAATTTTATCACTTATAATTTATCCACATATACTAAACAATTAGTGTTTTCTTTACTTCCATAGGTTATCTCAACTAGTTTACCCATTATGTATAATACTTCATATCCATTTGCCTCTTGTTAATGTTGATAGATAGGCTTCTAGGTCTATACTATTATGCATAAGGGGAACTCTTAAGGTACATATTGATTCATCTCACACACTCTTCAATGCCCATCCATAACCTCATGCTCTATAAAATGAAGCAACTCAAACATGACTACAATAATCCAAGTATAACACTAGTTGGTGGAACTATTTGTTTCAAATTGATCACTTTGTTGTATTTTTGTCGTCGTTCTTCTCCTCTTCGAGAGGAGACATTTAATATTTCACTTTATCCTTACTATCTTCTCTCACTAGACATGGTTTTACCTCCACATTAGCTCTTTTTGACTAACCATCAGTTCACCCTCAAGAAATTATATATATATATATATATATATATATATCAATGCTAGTTGTTTGGGCATCCATCTCCTCTCCTAGCAATGTGGTTTGAAGCCCTGTCAAATAATGCTCTATGTTGAAGTCCTTCCATCCCATCCGTCCAATGCAATAAGTTTATGTAAGTAAGGTTGTATCACTAAGCCAGCTGCAAGCCCGTGACTAACTAAGAAATCCACTGCTAAATGTATGTTCCAATTGCTATATATATATGGAATGAAAAATGATCAACAATCAAAAAAATAAAAACAATCATAACATTTCAAAACCTTTAAATCAAAATCAAAGAAGAAATGAAACATAAAATTATTTGATATTTATTTAAGATTAATCAAAACTAATTTCATTAATGCAAACCATTCCCTCGCACTTCATTACCATTGTATAACACTTTACCACCTATTTCCAAATTAAAACAAAAAAAATTAAATATGAAAATTTAAACTTTATATTAATTTTGTTAAAGTAGTAATAACATCATTTATATTATTAAAGTATAATCTTATGAATTATATATATATATATATATATATATATATATATATATATATATATTTATATATATATAGATTAAAATCAAAATCTCACTTATTCTTTTTCAAACTATTAGAAAAGAAAATCATAATATACTAAAATAAATATCTTAATTGAAGTAAAAGCTTAACCTATAAAAACAAGAGGAGTTGCATGATATTGAGTGACTGTTTTTTTTTTTTTTTAATTAACAATTATAAATTTATGCAATGCTTATGCTTTAAAAGATTAGATTGTATAGAAAATATTTGAAGAATAAGTGTAGTATTAATATTATCCAAATGACTATTTTGTTTGAGAATATTTTTTTTAATAAAAGTTATTTTTATTTTTTAGTGATTTTTTTATTTGTTTTTACAAGTAGGAACATTTATCATAATTTAGTTGTCAACTAGTAGTGAGAATAGCTATCTCTAACTGTTAACCACAAATATAGGCTAACTCATTATCATTATTTAAGAAAAACCACACCACCTAAAATATATTCTTATATGTATATAACTATATAATTCTCAAAAACTTTATTAATTTAATATTTTATATAATACAAAGTACATCTTGTGGTTTCGGAGCTCTGTAACCAAAACCTAATGGCGGCCATGTGGTAAAATCGGCGGGGAGGAATCAAGAAAGGTAAGGGTGCAGACAACAGAGAGTCACAACAGAAGACAAGTCGGACATCTGAGAGCCACAGTCATGACAGAAGAGGTCAGGAGGGGAGAGATCCCCTCCTATCGGGATGCAGCGGCAGGGGAAGGACAGAACAGTCAGTCGACAAAGGAGAAGCAGAATGCAGGTCCTGTTCTGGGAGCGACATGGCAGGCGGGCAGACGGGGAAAATGCCTGCCATGTGCGGAGGAGAAACCAAGATTTGTAATCCCGCCAAATAAACTGGAAAGATATAGAAGCTACATGAAGGATCATGCCCTTATCTGTAAGTTTGTCAGTGTTTGGCCATCCGAAAGAGACCTTACCAGATGGATTCAGCAAAAATGGCAGCCCCAAGGACACATCGAGCTAAAGTTGGGAGCTAAAGGCTTCTTTACGGTAATCTTCTCTAACCTGCAAGATAAAGAAAAAGTGTTTGAAAATGGCCCCTATTTTTATTATAATGCTGGTCTTTTTATGAGATATTGGGAAGAATGCTATAACCCCGATAAGGAAAAAAATTTAGCAGCTCCAGTATGGGTTCGATTATTTGGGTTACCTATGGACTTTTGGGATCCGGAAATCTTGGAAGGGATAGGAAACACTATAGGTAGTTTTGTGAAAATAGCAGAAACTACGAAGAAAGGAAGGTATACATCGTATGCCAGGATATGCATGTATATGAACATTGTGAACCCAATCCCAGATTCCGTGGAACTAGAGTATCATGAAGAAGTCTGGCAGCAAAACCTAGACTATGAGCATATACTGTTTAGATGCCGCAGATGCCATGAATATGGACATCTGGTTAAGGAATGTCCTATTACAATGGAAGAAGAAGAAAGGAAAAGTAAGCAACAGAAGAAAGGGCCAGTAGACCAGGAAGGATTCCAAGAGGTAAAAAGTAGAAGGAAAATAACCAAAGAAAACTCCAAAGAAGACAAGAAGGAAAAACAAACAAACCCAGGAAAATCAAATAGCTTTGGAATACTACAGGAAGAGGGAGAAGATGAGGATCAAACAATGGAAAAACAGGAAGATAAAGAGTCAGAAAATAGCTCCAGCAATGAAAGATCTCACATAAAGAGGAAAGCCCCGAGTGATGTCATAGACAAAGGAAAAGAACAAGCAGAACAGATGGAGACAGAAATGGAGATAACCAGGGATGATCTCAGTAAAGAAGAATAAGTTCTGAGAAAATTATTAAACAAATGGAGAAACTTGGATGAGAGATTTATCCCAGAAGACTAGAAGAGGTCGTATGCGGAAACCTTCCAGCAGTATATAGCTAAATAGGAAAAAGGTAAAGTTGCGCCTGAGGATTACCAAGAGAACTAGAAGGACAATAGAACAGATTAGCAAGGACAAATCAAGGGCGGGAAAAAAAAGAGGGAGAAAAAATCTTAAAGACTCCATCCAACTAATGGGAGAAATGCTGGTGAATACAGGGAGAGTGGTTCCGCTTTCAGCGGTGTTTCAAAACCTAAATCAAACCCCTCAATGATTTTGACATCCTGGAATATTAGAGGCTTGAACAACAAAGGGAAGCAGAGACATTTAGCGGAAATATTGAGGAAAGAAAAACCACAGATAATGCTTATTCAAGAAACGAAAATTTCAGGCTAGAAGATGGAGGACATACTCAATAAAATAAGTCCAAGATATGAGCAAGTAACCATAGATGCTAAAGGAAGTGCGGGAGGGATAGCAGTAATTTGGAACCCAGCAGAAGTCCTATCAGACTAGTGGATAGGAATGCCCAGAATCCTGACCGGAAGATTCAGACTCATTGGGCAAAGTGAATGGGTTGTAGTGTCAGCAGTCTACAGGCCCCACACCCCGGTAGATAGAGGCCTATTCCTCAGTCACTTGCAAAAACTAAAGAATATGCACCAGGAGCAAAGGTGGATTATTGCAAGAGACTTTAATATGATAACCTCTAAAGAGGAGAAGAAAGGAGGAATAAGGAGGGAAGACCCAGAGATGGAAAGATTCAGAGATGTCCAAATAGACTTAAGTCTGGTATACATACCAACAATAAATGGGAAATTCACCTGGAACAATAGAAGAGGTGGGAACAAACAAATAGCATCAATATTAGATAGATTCTTGGTCTCTGAACACATAATAGGCATGGACATATGTTATAGACATTTTTGTGCCTTACAGCTCTAAGCATGAAATTTCCATAAACCAAGGGATCCTAAGTCCCCAAAAGTGTTGTTCCGACCCCTAGAGGAACAAGGTCAACAAATTACAGCTTCTCCTAGAAGTTCTCCACCAGAAACTGCTCAGAATCAGTCAAATCAGGATCATTTCAGCTGCTCCACTAGCTAGCTGCGTTGCATAGCACCCAAGTACACTAGCTAGGTGCGTTGCAACGCGCCTAAATGCACTACCAGGGTGCGTTGAGCGGGAAATGACAAATGGCAGTGTCATTCCGCGAGGTGGACAGACAATGGAAGCTTCCAGAATCTTCCCCAATGACACTTGCCTCACTGAGTTCGACCAAGGATGAGTAAGAGGCTCTCAGTATCCAAGTGGAAACAAGAACTGACAGAGAGAGGCCACTAGTCAAATCATAAGCTGACTCATCCTCTTTGCATACATCTATATATGGATCCCTCATCCCAGAGATCCAGAGGCTGGAATTTTGTACATTGCAGAGAATTGCTGTTGGTTTTGAGATAGATATCAGAGTATTGGGTGATTTATGATTTGTTGGAGGTGAAGAGGGGACTCCTTTGCTGGGAGGTTGATGCTGGATCAGGAATCATCGGTTGTAACTCCTCCTGGATCTTCTTGTTATATCAATAAAACTATTTGAGTTTCTCCTACATGCTTGTGTATCATTGATGTTTGTTATATTTGCATGTTTAGCTTAAATCTGATCCTAAGCTATTTATGAATATAAATCCATGTCTTTGTGTAGTTTTCTTCTTCTGTGATCTTACAGGAACTTGGTGAAGCTAGGCAAGTAAGGGAGCAGGTAGCTGGAAGCTGTCAAAGAGGAGAGAGATTGGATCAAAGGACTAGCGCAAGACACAGGTTGGTTCATCCTATTCCTCTTCGTTTATAGTTCATAAAGAAGAATACGAAAGTAGTTTTCTCTGTTTGTTTCTAAGGTCACTGTCACACCTTAGCGGGATAGGGTCGTTCTGAATAGACACTTTTCCCGTTAACAAAATGGCGACTCCGCTGGGGATCGTGTCTAGTTAGTTTGTTTGTGTTTCTCTTGTTGTTTGTTTCATAAAATTAGAAGTAGCAATCGAACTGCATTTTCCATTAACAAATGCAAAGTAGACATCTGCTACTTCAATCCATTCAATGGATCTGTTTATGATCTGAACAGCTGATTCACAAATGATCTGATTGCCCTTTGTGATAGCTCTTAGGCCTCCTTTAAATCTACCCTCTGATTGTGCATTACTGATTGCTTTTACTCGGCCAAAAACCATAGATTAAACTGCAAGCCGTGACCCAAAACCCAGATAGAATTCTCGTTTCTGCCCCAGCGCAGGCTCTGTGAAGAGATTCTGCATTTCAACGCAGTTCTCGAGAGGGCTACCTGCACTGCAATCCAGTTTCTCTGTGTAACAGGTGCGCTGATTAGCCCAGCCTTGTGCAGCTGAGGTTCTTTGCTTCATTTTTCAGTTTTGTCTCTGATTTTTGCAGCCTGTGATCAGTGTATGTGTCTATTTGAAAACCCCTTTTCTTTGCCTTAATTCCGCCTCCTTTGTACAAAAAGACTGTAGATGTTTTTGTGTGTTTGTTACATCATTTACAGTTTTCCATTGAAAAAGTAGAATAATCATACTGTCGTCCTTTGATTTAGATCTGTCGTAAGTGTCGATTTTGATCTTAGGAGAAAGTTTATATGCTATTGACAGTCGATTATGCTTTTACTTTTGCCTTTGGTTTGAATTTGTGACTTTCTAGTGTCGAAACAAGTATTTATTTCAAAATCATAAAGTGTTGTAATCATCTCTACCTTTTGATTTCGAAAAGAAGCTTGTTTGTGTTTGTCACTTGAAAGCAAATTCAGATTTGTACATCAACTTTCTTTTTAGGCATCAATATTAAGAAAGTGAAAAACAAATACATGCACATGTGCATTTTCATATTGACAGTCTGTTTGGCTTGATTTAGGAAAAGTGCATTTACAGTGTGCTCTTTGCTCTTTGAGAAAAGATTGTGTCTTTCTTTTCCCCTTGTAGCTAGGATTTTCATTGCTGAAAAGAGATAAAAGTTTGCTTATTATCTTTAGATTGCATTTTAGGAATTACATCTACATCTCGTGGTGATCCCAAAAGGCAAACTTCTAAGAAAGATCAACTTAAAATAAATTGAATGAATCTAACAATGCTTTGGAACTTAACGCACAACATTTAGAGGTCTAGGCTAGAGACGTATTCCGGCGTCGTAAAGCCTGGTAACTGTTGTCCTCACTGATGGTTGGGTGATTCCTCCACTTTGAGACGATAAGTGCCAGTACGGACTTGTTCTCCCACGTACCGTCGAGTATATATTGGGAGACCCCTATAGGCTTAAAACCTTTTATCCATAGGAAGCCGTGTCGGCCGCCCTACTGATCACAATGCACTGAACACAGCATTCAGGAAGATTGACTGCCGTACCGTAAAAAGTATTCTGCAGTTTTGCGATTGGTTTGGTATTCCCTCTACCTAGATCTCCAGAGCAGTCCCTTTCGTTCCTTTTCAGACTCCTTAATGGAAAAGGTCCATCTGAGCACTTGTCACTTCAGGCTCATTAAAAATCGAAGGAGACTAGAGTCATCTTTTGTTTTTTCTTGACTCTTAAAAATTGAAAAAACAAGTTGTGTCAAAGCGTCTAAAAATTTATTTTAAACGGAATATTCATACCCTTTTCCTACGTTGATCTTAGGTTGAGAAAATGGAGTATACCAACCAAGGAATTTCCCTTGGTGGAAATCCTAGTCCCTTCTCCTCTCGGGGAGATGTTGGTGCACCCCATATGGCCACATTGTCGCTTCCAGGACTGACAATTGGCTTGCCAGTATGGCTCTTCTCAACCAATGTCATTCAGAACACCACCATTCCTGAACAATCGAATCAGCAATTAGACGAGTCCAGAGTTGCCCACCAACCTTCTACTTCCTCTAATTATTCCTATCCTCCTTCCTCTTCGCTTGATGGGGTTGGCAAAGCCAAAAGTCAAGTTCCTAAGGAGAAGAAGGAGAAGAAGAAGAAAGAGAAGAAGAAGAAGGAGCCAAAGGCGAATGGGGGAAAACGAGTGTCGTCTAACGAAAATCCACACACTGCACCGACCAGGCCTAAATCGCCATGTGTCATTTGCAAAGGAGACCACTTTCACAGAGATTGTCCTTGCATCCCTCGGATATTAAGGGACTGGTCTCCTCGTTTGCACAATCCGGTGTCATCAACCTCTGATGATCATGTTGAAAGCACACCGTCAACTAGCGAAAGTGAAGCCCCAGGACAAAAATGGAAAGCTAGATTTCCTTGTAAACTGTGCGAAGGCAATCATGCCGTCCACCGTTGTCCCTTCTTAGACGAAGCGAAAAGAGTTTTGGATGATCGTCCGGTTTCACCGTTACGACTTCCTCCTGGATATAAAAAACTCTTGCCGAGTCCGTCGCTAGTTGAGAATCCAGCTGGCCCGCTCAAGTGGTCGGCTGAAGCGCCTATCATCGAAGATAAACCATCTGAATCCATACCAGACGAAAGTCAAAAGGTTGAGGCGGCAGTTGACCCGGTCTTGCCTTCAGAGGTTTTGTCTTCGGATGATACAATCACTGAAGAGAACAAGGATGACACTGTCCAAATTCTCTTCATCAACACAGACTCCGACGAACATGGGCACAATCTACCCATTCCATTACCGCAGGAGGGAAGTTCGTCAGAGCCATACCCGGCCGTCTACTCGGTCCCACCTCCAAGCAACCTAGTTGTCTCCTTCGACTGGAATCAACTAGGCAGACCCCGTTTACCAGCAAGTGTACCATTCCGAATTATCGTTCAAATATATAGAATGGTCATGGCTGGTACCATCATAGATGAGGGGGATTCTGTGAGTATCCTTTCCTCTATTGCTTGGAAAGCGCTTGGTTCGCCATCGCTCTTGCTTGAGATGAGAAATCTGACAGGCTTTGATAAAGGAACCAGTCGACCTTTAGGGATCCTTCCCGATGTGCCCATAACATGAGAGGGAAGACAGTTCAAATGAACGTAATGGTTGTTCAAGGACCCTTGGATTATAACCTACTCCTTGGACGAGACTATATTTATTGCATGGGAGCCATCGTCTCCTCACTCTTTAGAGTAATGTGTTTTCCGCATGAAGGAAGAGTGGTCAAGCTCGTGGACCAGCTTTCATTTCCTGGATCACGCATAGCAAATAGTCATATACCATCCCTAAATGGTCTCTTCACGCAAGAAATGTCTCAATCACCAGTCCGTCCTCCCGATGAGCGCGAGTAATTCGGAGGGATATGACTGAAACCCAGGGGGCATGCGTCCTGGTCTTCTTCGACAGGAAAACTTCGGGTATAGGGTAGGTTTCCGCGGGAGAATATGACTACTCTGTACCCCGTCCGTCGGTGGAAGAGGGGTTATTCTAGAATAAGATTCTCTTGTCAAAGTTATGTGAGTTGGCGGACGTCGTCACTCACCTTTGTTTATCTCGGTAGACACTGCCGAAGAAGTGTTTTGTTTGCACCGCGAATAGAACAATCTTTGGGTAACCTGTAAGAGGTAGGCCTTTCCCGATAGAACAAATGTTTTGTCTGCAAATTGAGGGGTAACCTTGAAACCATATTTTATACCTGGGGGCATGCAAACCTTTTGGAGTGCAAGCGAGGGGTGGCTATTTATTTTTTAAATTTTTAGGACCTCTAACTCTTTAAAACTTGTAGGATTAGTCATCACCTAACTTGCATAAAGAAAGGATGTGGGGCAAAAATCTAAAAGTTGTCATTTTATATGAGACATTCTTATCATATGACTGGATTAATCGAGCAGTTTTAGTGCATAGTTCAAGCTCGTTAAAAAATAAACATAAGACATGAGCAAATGTTTCCACCCGCATTTAAGCTCGTTAAAAAATGAACTATTCCCTGGTAAATAACCACCGTGAATGTAGCATTTCAGCCATTAAAGCCTTGGTCGTGTTTGCACCGTCACCTCCACTTTTTCATTGGCCGATCATTCACCTCCATTTGATTGTTTACCCATTTTGAGGAATAGCTACAAAGAGTGATTTCACTAGCCATCCTTGTGACACTGCCGTGATTGGAAAATTCCAAGCCTTACCTGGAATCAGCTGCTACCCATTTTATCACTCGTTCCTCAAAAGACGAGTCTCCTTTAAGCTCTTTTCAACTGACTCCTAAAATATGAAAAGATTGCCGAGTTTTGGCCTTCCAGCTCGTTAAAGCGACCGGAAGTGCTATCCCTCCTCTAGATTTTAATCTTTTTGGACCTGAGGGATTATTGCACAAAAATATCGAGCGTTTGTTTTGTTCGGCTCATTAAAACTATCAAAAATTCATCCCTTCTGTATCGTTTTATACTTTTTCGGACTTAAGGGATTAGATGATGAAAAAGGAATTTTGGAGTTACCTTTACGTACCTTTTTAGACTCTCTAAAAATGAAAAGGACCGAGTTATCTTTGTCGTTAAACTCGTTAAAAAGATTAATAGCGACAAACTTGTCTTTAGACGAGAACGAGTTTCACTATCGCTAGGCTCGTTAAAACACAGCGATGGGTTTGCCCGAAGGGCAAATTATAGAACAAGCATATGTTATCCTCCTCAAGCTTGACAAAAATAAAGAGGTACTGGTCAGCAATGACTGGGGAAAAATTGGGAAGAAAACTCAAAGAATCTTTATTGGTAGCAAGTCGCTCTTGAACATGACACTTCCACTCCGTGCCTGAGTCGGGTTGGGTTGTTTCATTCACCGGTCACATCACCATGGTCACGCCATACCATCCACATTTGGGGTAAATGCTACCAATCCATCACATAAGTGTCGCCGACATGTTCAAGAAAAGTCATCCAGAGAAGTCACCCGTGTCCCATCCACTACCATACATTATACTTCATTCTTTCATGACCGCCATCCTGAACCATATATCATCAGATCGTTTTCACCTCCATCAAAATCATTTGCTCTGTTCCGTGTCATTGATGTGGGATTCATTAAGGCCCTCCTTTGACGGATCGCTTCTTGTCGACACCAACTCATTATCCAAGAAGTTGATCTAGGAACACCCCATTCAGTACTTTGAAGCTTGCATGCCTCAATGGCAAGTTTCTCACTTCCGGCGACAGGTATACATCAATGACCTTCGACCGAAAGATTTTGCGTGGTGTTCGACGCCAAGTCCTTTATTCACACCACGTGAATTGTACTGCAGTACCTTGAGGGTCATCATCATTATCGGTGATTCCTCTCGTGCTTGTTAACAGTTTACATCATTGACTGGTAATCAAGCGATGTCTTTCCATGTTCCACTTCAAAACATTTCTCACATGGATCGACTTGTACTTCGAGTGAAGATCGGACAAGATTGAAGACCCCGGATCTAGTTTCATCCATCTGGGCTGCGATATATATTCAGGAAAATAAAGACATTGAAATGTACAACACTGCAGCACAGATAATCATCCTACCAAAAGGATGATGGCTCTATCAGAATCATCAGTCTACCATCAGACGATTGTCTGTCCTATGTACATGAAAATGAATTTATAAAGCTGAGCATGGGAATGCCCGCTTCAGCTAGATCATGAAAACAATATGAAGATAATGTATTGTATTGTATCTTATTACAGGTCTCCTCCCAGCATTGAAAGAACTTCGGATCCTCCTAATAAAGCATTTCACCCGATAAACAGCCTCATACTTTAGGGGGCAACTGTTATAGACATTTTTGTGCCTTACAGCTCTAAGCATGAAATTTCCATAAACCAAGGGATCCTAAGTCCCCAAAAGTGTTGTTCCGACCCCTAGAGGAACAAGGTCAACAAATTACAGCTTCTCCCAGAAGTTCTCCACCAGAAACTGTTCAGAATCAGTCAAATCAGGATCATTTCAGCTGCTCCACTAGCTAGCTGCGTTGCATAGCACCCAAGTACACTAGCTAGGTGCGTTGCAACGCACCTAAATGCACTACCAGGGTGCGTTGAGCGGGAAATGACAAATGGCAGTGTCATTCCGCGAGGTGGACAAACAATGGAAGCTTTCAGAATCTTCCCCAATGACACTTGCCTCACTGAGTTCGACCAAGGATGAGTAAGAGGCTCTCAGTCTCCAAGTGGAAACAAGAACTGACAGAGAGAGGCCACTAGTCAAATCATAAGCTGAATCGTCCTCTTTGCATACATCTATATATGGATCCCTCATCCCAGAGATCCAGAGGTTGGAATTTTGTACATTGCAGAGAATTGCTGTTGGTTTTGAGATAGATATCAGAGTATTGGGTGATTTATGCTTTGTTGGAGGTGAAGAGGGGACTCCTTTGCTGGGAGTTGATGCTGGATCAGGAATCATCGGTTGTAACTCCTCCTGGATCTTCTTGTTATATCAATAAAACTATTTGAGTTTCTCCTACATGCTTGTGTATCATTGATGTTTGTTATATTTGCATGTTTAGCTTAAATCTGATCCTAAGCTATTTATGAATATAAATCCATGTCTTTGTGTAGTTTTCTTCTTCTGTGATCTTACAGGAACTTAGTGAAGCTAGGCAAGTAAGGGAGCAGGTAGCTGGAAGCTGTCAAAGAGGAGAGAGATTGGATCAAAGGACTAGCACAAGACACAGGTTGGTTCATCCTATTCCTCTTCGTTTATAGTTCATAAAGAAGAATAAGTAAGTAGTTTTCTCTGTTTGTTTCTAAGGTCACTGTCACACCTTAGTGGGATAGGGTCATTCTGAATAGACACTTTTCCCGTTAACAACATCTTCTACGAAGCCTCCATCCTCCCCTCCATAGGGTCAGACCATTGGCCAATTAAACTGGAAATAGCTATGAATAATCAGAATAAAAAGAGACCTTTTCATTTTGAGTCCTTTCCGCTAAGAGATCCAGAATTCTTAAACAGAGTAAAAAACTAGTGGCAAGAAAGCAAAATGGGAACGGAAGGTAGAAACAAAATGCACACGTTCCAAATTAGACTCAAAGACATAAAGGGCAAAATAAAAAATGGAACAGGGAGAAATTTGGAAACCTTCAAAACGAGAGAGGGAAATTACAGCCCAGAATGGAAGGAATTCAACAACAAATCGTTGAAGAAGGAAGAAGTGAGAAGTTGGCCAAGGAGGAAGGAAGGATAATCAATCAATTAGAGGAAAGATAAAAGAAAGAATAAATTCTGTGGAAACAGAAATCACGAGTCCAATGGCTGAAAGAAGGGGAGAAGAACTCCAAATTCTTTTACAAAGCAATGCTGAACCATAGACAACATAATAGAATCTTTTCACTAAAAGATAGTCAAGGAAATAGAGTGCTGCAACAGGAAGAAATGGAGAAGCTCCTGGTGGACTATTTCAAAGGGATCCTAACAGAACCAAACATTAGTAGGGAGGAGGAAATCGCTAGAGTTTGTCAACATATACCTAAAAAAGTAACTAGAGAACAAAATCTGGCTCTACTCAGGGTAATTACAAAAGAAGAAGTGGAGGAAGTGGTTAACAGAATGGCGAAGAATAAGGCCCTGGGACCTGATGGATTTACCATCGAATTTTACCAAGCAACATGGAGTTTTATGGGTAATGACCTGTTGGACCTAGTGGAGGAATCAAGGTGTACAAAGTGTATGCATCAGGGCCTTAATGCCACCTTCCTGGCTTTGATTCCAAAGACTGGAAACTCGGATGAACCTTAGGGATTCAGACCAATATCTCTATGTAATGTAGTGTACAAAATATTAGCTACAATTATGGTGAATAGACTCAAGCCTATTCTGCCCGACCTCATTGCACAGGAACAAACTAGTTTTGTAAAAGGAAGGCAGATAATAGATGGAATTATAGTCACCCAAGAGGTAATCCACTCTTTGAAAAACTCTCAAAATAAAGGCATGATAATCAAATTAGACCTAGCAAAGGCTTATGATCGCCTTAGTTGGGCGTACCTAGAAGGCATCCTCAAAGCTCACGGATTTGATGAGAGATGGGTGAAATGGATCCTGTCAATGGTGAGCACACCGGTGATGTCAGTAATGTTGAATGGAACCCCTTCCGAAGCTTTTAACCCTTTGAGAGGGCTCAGACAAGGAGATCCCATATCCCCGTTTCTCTTCATCCTAGCAGCAGAAGGGCTGGGCAGGCTGGTAAAAGCACAAGTAGCCAGGGAACAGATAAAGGGGCTAAGAATCTGTGGGAATGATCTCCCCATAACACACCAACAATTCGTAGATGACGTAATGATTTATGGCCAGGCCTCACTTAAGGAAGCCCAACAGATCTTAAAAACCCTATCTGAGTTCACCCAAGCATCTGGGACAGAGATTAATAAAGAGAAATCAGAAATATTTTTCTTTAATACACAGGCAGCGGCCCAAAGATTTCTGGCTTGAACAATGGGATTCAGAATTGGAATTTTCCTAGCGAAGTATCTGGGTATTATGCTTAATGAGCACCAATACAGGGTTGCTAACTGGGGACCTCTAATAAGTAAGATCAGGAAAAAGATGGACAATTGGACATTCCGGTCATTGAACACCCCCAGTCGGATAATTCTTCTAAAATCAGTTCTTCAATCCATCCAAATTTATCAGATATCGAACCAAGCTGTTCCCAAGTCCATCATCCAAAAACTAGTATCCATGTTCAAGAAATTTTTACGGTAGGGAACCAGTAAAACCCGAAAATGGGCTTTACTTTCTTGGGAGTGGCTAAGCAAGCCAACCAAAGATGGAGGCTTAGGCTTGCGGGACCCCTACTTACTCAACCAAGTGATGGGGGCGAAGCTTTGGTGGAGGTGGACTCAGGGTGGCCAAGACCTATGGAAGGCAATCTGGGAGAGGAAATATGAGGCTGCTGAGAAACCATAAGGTAGGATGAGAAGCCAGACAAAGGAAAAAGGCTCCGCAATATGGAATTTAGTGAGGAGTAATAAAGAGCTGATAAGAGAATACAACTTTTGGGAGATAAGAGTTGGGGACAAAGCTAAGTTTTGGGAGGAATCCTGGCAACAACAAGAAAAGCTTATCTAGAAGGAAGCCCTTCAAGTCATCCAAGCATTCACGTCCCAGGTAGAGGGTATGTGGTTGGAAAATTTTGGGAACCAAGTATAGGGGATTATTGGCGCAATTGGAAACAGAAGGAGGATTGGGTCACGGCCCCCGACACTGAAAGGTGGGACGATTACCACAAAGAAATGGAATCCCATAAAATGGTGGTAAAAATAGGGCAAGATATCCTAAGATGGGGAACCCGAATACAAGGAACCTTTTCTATAGCAGAAGGGTATTACTTAAAAGCAAAATAGAATCAATAGAAAGAGACAAAGAAATGGAAAAACTTATGGAAAATAAAGCATTGGCTGAAAGTCACTTTCTTTTTATGGATTCTGTTTCATGGCAGGGCACTTACCTGGGATCAATTACAGAGAAAAGGGAGGTAGGGACCATCATGATGCACGCCCTGCAATGAACAGGAGGAGATGATGAAACACCTTATGAACAGATGCATTGTCAGCAAATCCCTGTGGGAAAGTCATTACCAGATGTTTGAGCGCCGTTATAGGAACTTACAAAACATCAAAAACACCTTGGAAAACTGGCCGAGGAAACCTTACCAAAACCCGGTGTTAAATCGTGCATGGATGCTGTCCGCTGGGTTCCTGCTCTGGAATATTTGGAAGGCACGGAACAGTGTGATCTTCAAAGAAGAAAAGCAAACCCTGGCAGAAATATGGGAACAAACAATCAAGAACATGAGAGAAACAATTTTAACGGAACACTGGAAGGAAGAGGACTGGAAGGTCATACAAACAGAGGCGAAGATCTTGCAGCGGCTAGAATTAACCCAAAGCATGATTGACAGTTACCGAAGAAAGGACCAAGTTAGAGAGGTTGAAGAAATTAAACAATATAGGCATCCCCCACAAGGATTTGCAAAATTAAATTTCGACGGGGCGGAAAAAAACAATTTGGGAGAAGCAGGAATCAGGGGGTGTTTAGGAATGACAGAGGAAAAACCTTGAGAATTTTCTCGATGGACTGTGGAGAGGAGACTAATAACGAAGCGGAACTACACGTGCTAAAGCGCAGCTTTCAAATTGCGATTCAGGAAAATTTTATGAGTCTCCAAATTGAAGGAGACTCAAAACTAGTGGTGGATATGGTAAAGCAGCTGCAACAGAAAAATCCAGTGGAAAAAATAAGTAAGAGTTGGCAAACAACATGGCTCATCAGTGAAATCGGGAAACTAATTACCAGAATAGACTATCTGATCCCCACCCATGTAAGACGCTCAGGCAATCAACCGACAAACTGGTTAGCGAACTAGGGAAGCAGGAACAGGGGAAAGTTGATAGACAGTAGAGGAATGGAGATTTTGCTACCGGAGGAGGGAGAGCAATTGCAGAAACTTCTCGATGTCGATAAGGGTGGCCATGGAAATTCCGAGGAGAACGACCAAGAAAAGTTAGTAAGTGGCAGATGCGAGGAAAGATTACAGTAGGTGGTGACAGAAAGGATAATCGTGAGAAAGGACAGGGGTGCTGCAAGTGACAAAGTAGGGCAGCTGGCGGGGCAGGGAAGGGTAGGGTCACTAGATGGGGCAGAAGAGAGAACCGAGACGCCATTAAGAAAGGACTTGGAAGGAGCGTGGGGAGTTAGGACAAGAGGTTGCGAAGGGTTGGCAAGTGGTAACGGTAATACAGAAAGGGTACGGCAGGATCAGCCAAGAGAATGTAGTAGTTATGACGAGTAAAGGAGGCCAGACAGGTAGAGACAAATCTCGAGGAAGGGATGCGGGGATGAGAGCAGGGAAAGAAAAAGGACAGGTGGCAGTAAGGACGGAAGGACGGAGGGGATTAAACAAACAAGGGCATGAGGTGGCATTAGGATTTTACATGCAGCAGAGCACGAAGCAGGAGAGAACGAAGAAAGGTGGCATCAAGGCACAGAGTTCAGACCAAAGCTACGGTACCTGTGAGGAAAGGTGGTATATATATTCATTATCCTACCCTGCTGCTCTTGAGATAGATAGAAGTATGAAATTCTGTTATTTCCCAGAGATGTCCATGAAAACGAAGTCGAAAGGTAGACGTAGGCAGGATATAGGAAATCTCAGATATGGGAAGAAAGGTCTCTACTCCACCAGATATGATGGTGTCCCGGGTAGAAAGAAATACGGTTCTCTGAGAAAGGAAAAATCCAACCCTAGGAAAGGCTGCAGGGTGGGGAGGGTAGCTAAGTCGGGAAGAGTAGGGTTCCCTGCTGGCCACAGGAACCATGACCATGTCTGCTACATAGGAAATTTAAGTAAGGCCAAGAGTAGAACTCCACTGGAAAACACATGGGAAAGTAGTTTCCCTCGACAGTCGGGGAGAAGAGTTATTATGGCTAAGTACATAGAAAAACAACAAGAGGGGCATCGAGGGAAGTACAGAGAAGTAGAGAGAGGAGGGAAGGTAAGGGGATGACTTGCAGGGGAGGTCGTGGAGTGGCCAGGGACCTCTTATCAGAAGCAAACTCGGGATCACCAGATTCATGCAAGGGTGGTAAGTGAGTGGGTTGAAGTAGAAATTCGCAACAGAGTTACTGACTTGTGGTCTCTTGTCTTGATAGGTAGGCAAGACACAACCAAGAACAGTTTCCAGGCAAACAACAAGATGGCTCCGAAGAAAGAGAAACAAGTTCGGACCTAGGAAGAAGGATCGAGCAATAACCTGAAGCAGCGTGGAAGGAAACCAAAGGTTGAGCAAAGAATGTATATGATAATGCTTAGATGGTCGGGAATTCCCCCAAAATCTGGGAACAGATAAATGGGTGGGAATGGGAGCTGAGATCCATCAGCTCGAACAAGGAGATTCCTCGAGGGGAATGGGAAGATTTAGTACCATATCCAGGAAATACCAGGAGTTGCAATTCTCTGTTTAATAAGTCGATCCAACATTATTGGATTATGAAGCACGTGGTAGCCCATGCTATGGAATGAACCAGGCAGTTTGGGAGGAAGAAGAGGAGGAAAGGAAGCAGAGGGAGGAACAACTCAGGAGTCAAACACAGGAAGAATTGGAAAATATAAATTCCACATTGCTGAAGGAAATTGCTAAGGTTCAGATCCAGCTCGCGAGCAATAATCAAATTCTGGGAAAAATGGAACAAATGCTGCAGGAAATGAAATGGGTTTTGGAGCAAAAGAATGTGACTCCAGGTTCAAGTGCCATGGTGCCCGCCCCGGTTATTTCTTCAGATGAGGACTGATGAAGCTGGTTTCTTGGCTAGTTTTGTTTGAATTACTGTAGTAAATGAATTGTTTCTGGATGTTTTATTACAGACTAATAGATAGAATAATTAGTAGGGCTAGAAAGAACAGATATGATAGAACCAAGGAGATGAAAATTTTTAAAGTTTGGTCGGGGTATAATGCTGATAGGTGGCTGCTTGGTTTCCTGCGGACAGGCTAGCCACCTGGAACATATGAATGTTGTAAGTAATTTTGATATTGAAATATAGAAAGTAGTAATGCCTAAATTCACAAAAAAAAATATTTTATATAATACATAATATCAAAAAATTTACTCACAAAGAAATCTATGTTCACATAGTTCAAATCTATGTTCACATAGTTCAGTCACAATCATTAATTAACTTACTCACAAAATTAGCCTTTTTTTATGCCTCAACTTCACATACTAAATTAATGTTATGAAAAGCGTGAAGGAAGAAAGCTTGACTCGATATTTCGCACACCTTTTCTTTCGAACTTCTAAACAACAAAAGGCAAAGCAGTAGCAATCTGAAGTATAACAATGTCAGAGCTCTCACTGGCAAAATCGTCAGGTACAAAATTAGCCTTTTTTTCCCATGTCTCGACCCTGCATACTAAATTAGTTTTATGCACACTATGGAGGAAAAAATCTTGACTCGATATAGTCCCTGCTCCTTAATAGACTCCTTCACACTCAATTTCTCTGTACACCCTTTCTCCTTCCTCCACATATCACAAAACTAACCTTTTTTGGATGCCTTGACTTTGCATACTAAATTAGCATTATGTGAAGTGCGGAGGAAGAAAGCTTGACTCAATATTTCACACACAATTTCTTCCACACTTCTTGTACACCCATTTTCCGGACAACAAAATAGTAGTAGTTACCCACCCACCCCTCTTGTCTTTAGATATGGCATTATTGGCCATAGAAATGTCCCAAAACTAATCGACACTCAACAGACTTTGACCACGATATTTACAAATAAATAAATAAATAAATTAATGTCATGATGCTTTTATAAACAAAAGTGTGTCGCAATGTTTCACACTTTTGCATGCAATCTCTCTCTACGCAGTTCACTCGCATACTTTCCTGCCACACAAAGAGGCAGGTAAAATGACAATGGAAGAAGCTTTCATTGTGCAAAGTATGGAGGTTTCCTTATAGATGTGGTACTCTAGGTCTTACATTGCACCTCAATCTTGCACAATGAAAGCCATCTTCCTCCACAATGAAAGCTTGATCTGTATCTCTGCATTCTAAATTGTTCTATTGCAATGTTCCATGCTTCTGCATGCATTCTCCCTCCACACAGTCCTCCCGCACACCTTCCTTCCGCAAAATACTAGTTTTTATATCATTGAAGCCATCAAAACCGTGTCTCAATTCAAAACAAATTAGTGTATCTCTCAAAGTGTAGACTGTTGAAACAAAGAACTCCACTATTATGTGAAGGAAGCTTCCTTCGCACTCTGCATTTGTATACGGATCTTCACATTATGAAATGCACTAAATGCTAAATATCGTACTTCCACATAGTGCGTTATTTGACTCGATGTAGTCGTTTCTCCTTAACATACTCCTCCACTCTCAATTTCTCTGCAAACCCTTTCTCCTTCCTTTGTATATCACAAAATTAGCCTTTTTTATGCCTTGACTCCACATACTAAATTAGTGTTATGCAAAGTGTGGAGGAAGAAATATTGACTTGATATTCCACACACCCATGTTTTTGCACTTCCTGTACACCCATTTTCTAGACAACAAAACAATTTGTGAATGCAACTACAGACAAGTTACTTGTTAAAAAAATTTAGGTTCTCCACACTAATTTGCATTTATGTTCATGAAAGCTTCATAAAACTTAGATTTCTTTGAGCATTTCTAAATTGAACACTTATTTTCCAACATTAAATGAAATGTGTTTTTAATTTATGATTTATGCGACAAAATAAGTGTGTGCAATAACAAACACAAGTGTGTCACGATGTTCCACACTTCCTCATGCATTCTCTCTCCGCACAATTCTCCTGCATACCTTCCTGTCGCACAAAGAGGTAGGTAAAACCATAGTGGAAGAAGATTTCATTGTATGAAGTGTGGAGGTTTCCTTATAGACATGGTACTTTAGCTCTTACATAGCACCTCAATCTTACACAATGAAAGCCACCTTCCTCCAAAATGAAAGTTTGATATGTATCTCCACCTTATGAATTGTTCTGCCACAATGTTTCGTACTTCCACATGTATTCTCCTTGCGCACAGTGCTCCCACACACCTTCCTTCTGCATAATACTAGTTTTTGAACTATTTAAGTCACCAAAACCACATCTCAGTTGAAAACACATTAGAGCATCTCTCAAAGTGAAAATTGTTGAGATAAAGAACTCCAGTATCATGCAAAGGAAGCTTCCTTCACACTCTGCATTTGTACAAGGCTTTTCACATTATTAAATGCATTAAACGATAGGTATTGTACTTCTGTACAATGTGTTATTAAAGATATGTATCTTCATTAATTGAAGAACTAGCACAAATGTTTATCCGATTAACATACGTCACTATTAGAGCATCCAAACACAAGCATATTGTCCATATCATTTGTACACATCAAATCATATATAGATAGAACCAAGGATTACCAGTAAAAATTAGTGTTTATAACATATTATATTACATAAACATTATAATGATAAAAAGTAACGTACAAATTGTTGAAAGAATTTAGTACTAGAGCATGCAAGACAAGTGTGCAGGGCAGCCATATATGGAAAAACTATGTGGAGATAGAAATGTTTGCAAAGATGCGGGAAATGGGAGTGAGAAATATTGATTCCGCTGCAAACGAATCTACACTTAGCATTAAAGAATTAAATAATGCTTAATAGTACTATTAACATCTCTTCAACAAATCGATATGCAATCACGTCATCGCTCAAGTGCTTAATAGAATTTACTTTGATGCATTGTGTAATGATTATTGGCTGCAAACATATTAATAAAATCATATCTATTGATATTATAAAATACATTTTTTGGCAATTATTTGGTGAATCGGCACGTAATTAGCACATTGTTCAAGTCTTAAAAGCATTTACTATTTGCAAACAATTCAAGAATATGCACAGGTCTACATAGCCAGTATGCCTCATAGCAAATTGAAACGACGTGTGAATATCCTTTGTACACATCTATTTGCATATTTATTTTGAACAATGGAATTTTATTATGTATCTTTGCACTCCGCACGTATAATGATTATCAGTTGTAAACATATCAATAAGAACTTATTTATTGATCTTATAAAGTAGTATTTTTACCCTTTTTTTAGTGAATTAACACATAATCAACACACTTGTTAACAAGTATCTGTTATAACATATTGAAACAATATGCTTCACACACTTCTTGCGGACATTTCCTTGTTTGTTGACAACATTTTCACAATTATTGGATATAAAAGAATAATCGATATGTAATTAGGACATCGTAAAAACCTAATTGAGGCTTAATTCTATGGTTAACATAAATATTTTCATATATTAATGGCAGGTACTATTGAGATCACAAGCATTTGTAGCAGAGTAATGGTAAAATCATTATATATTTAGAGCTTATGCGAATTCAAGTCTATTGAATTTTGCTAATAGTTTTTGTTTCTTGATTCTTGTTTATTCATTCTACAAAATTGTCGTATTTTTATGTTGTTTAGAGTAAGAATAAATTGTAATGTATACCTCTAGTCACGTTATTTACAGATGAAATGTGCTTTGAGAAAAATGTAATCATAGGTAGATCTCTATTTTCTATACTAGTTACTTAGACAAAATCACATTGAATATAGTAAAGCATCAACTGTTATTTGTCCAAATTGCATGAATTATGGACTTTGTTCTAATTGCATGTAATCTAGTTACCTCTTACTAATTTTGTTAATAATGATAAAAAACGAACACCACATTGCTTTAATTAATTAATCTTGCATCTTTGCACTCCACAAATTGTAATGCGAAGCATAACCATTTCATTACTAGCCTTGATTAAGTTTTTAATATTCACTAATTTGCACTCTAGAAAGTTGGTATGTGTGGATGGGTAGCGTATACAAAAGTGTAAAAAACAACGAACAAAGTTTCTACTGCACATATTGCTTTATGCACATCCTTCCACTCTGATAGAACATAAACTACTTGCAAAGCAATTTTTATGCATGCATTCGCTAAATAAATTCTGAAAATAGTATTTTATAATATCTATCAATCTGTTAAAAATAAATAATCATTACACAATGTTGATATAGCAAATAAATGCTTAAGTTAACTAGAAAGGGAAATAGAGAAATATGCAAATTAAGTTAGGGAAATATTTTTTGGTTTTCAAAAAGATTGGGAAAATAAGCTCTTACACCCAAAGAAGATCACGACTAAATCAACGACGATCTACATTGACGTAGGTTATAGCCAACAAAATAAAGAGAGGCATATAGATAAATGTGACACATGGAAATTAAACACTGCTTATTCGAAAATATGATTATATGATATTCTGTTATTTTTGAATTCGATGATGAATTAAGGTGGAATGCTTCTATACTTTATTTTTAGTATTTTGTGTTGTTATTAGATGTTGTTTTGTAACTTTTATTTTGCAGTCTGTGACTATTCATTTAAACAATTTCTTTTGGGACTAGGTCCTGGTTCATTGCAATGCAAGTGTAATTGGGTTGTTGTTGTTATTAGTTGACTCGTTGTTCTTCTTAATGTAAAATATTTCATTATTTTATCATGTCCATGGAATTATTATATTCAAGTCTTTTCTATTTTTCTAGTAAAATACAAGATGCCATGTGAACGAGGTAGAGTGAGGTGTGGAGTTCGTGAATGAGCAAAGCCAAGTCGATATCACCTGGAGAGCATTGGTCAGGGCGAGGATATAGATCCTAGCCCTGACAACAGATTCGATTTTAACGACTCTACATTTGATAAACACAACTGTGGTAATGAGATTGCATATCTCAAAATGCTTCCAGGATATCTCGTAAGAAACAGACATGATGACCGAATACTATCATCTCATTCATGAATGATCTCCAACACAAAAAGTGGTAGATGTAGGATAAATTAGCAAATTTACATTGGGGTCAGGAGCATTTACAGGAAAAACTTAATTGCTTTGAAGTCAGATTGGATCATATGGAGAAACATGTACACTATGAGTTTCAGCCTCTGCCGTCAACGGGTTTAGGAATAGAGAAACCTATACCATAACTACCTCTCGCTTTTGGATATGTATTAATCCTCAAAGTTTTCTGGATCTATGATTATTTTCCTTTTTTGGCAGTGAAGCAACATTTTGTTAAGTTGTTATCGACACTATAATCCTTTTTTTTGGCATAAACTGATACTTTGTTTCTTTTACAAATGCTTCTAACGTTGTTGATCATTCAAGCTCTCCCTTTACCTACTATGGCATCCACTTATTCTTTTTTCCTTATTTGCATTTATTTTTATTTAAAATTCAATGAGATGATCGTTTTTCTTCCTTGTGACATCATATTCAATCCCTGACTGCTCGAATTCATTTCTAGTCTTTAATATCTTATTCTTTGCACTTTATTGATCTTTAGCGATTTCTTTGATATATTAAAATTATTTTTTAATTAGCATATTGCATAGCACTGTGATCAAATGCTTAAAATGGAAAAAAAAGAATGAAATCTTATTAGGCATCAATAGTAATCTCAGTTATAATAGTGTCATAGTGCTCACTAACGAAAAAGCCATTCACAAAATTAGCTTAGCTTTATGTCCACTACAGAGAAAGAAATCATGATTTGATATAGTCCTCTCTCCTTAACAAGCTCTCGTGCACCCAATTTCTCTACACACCATTTCTTCTGCACTTCACCCACAACCTTTCTCCTTTCTCCTCAAATTAATTACATAGAGTAATTTAGCATTAACTAGTGCAAAATGAAATATGGATGTTTTCACAACGCTTTGAAAAATAAAACTAGATCCTATTTTTAACTTCAGCAAAATAATTTATTATATCACAAGTCCCCGTTGTTTTTAGAAATTGATAAAATTTATTTTCTCATAAAGTTAAAGTTAAATTTGATTTTGTCATAGTCAATTTCCTTATATAGAGCTTTCCTTATGCGGAGCAAAAAATTGTAGCCTTTGGGTCAATTGAAAGCAATGTTGAAATGCACAAACGAATAGATAAATTGTTTTAAAAGCATGTTTATTTGACTAGCTTAAATCAATATATTTAATTAAAGAAATAAAATTTTGATGAACCATATTATTAAATTTTGGAAAAACATAAAATATCTAAATGATATGTGTAGAATGTTAACGAAGCCTTTATTCTGCTTCATCCACATTCTTGCACATCCACATTATGCAATTTACAATGTCAAGTATAACCATTTCATTATTAAAATAATATAAGCACAATTACAAAAGCAATTTGTGAAGATAAAGTAATTTCTAGTTTTGTTTTACCAATAAAAACATTATTGCCGAACGAGAAAATATGTGTATCAAATAACGTAAAATTTGATGATTTGCAGTTTGCAAAAAGAAATGTATAGGGAATAATTTGATTTTAAATATTTTTATTCTATTTTTTGCATCGTTTTATCTATTGTACGGAGTTGAGTGACCTAATATCTTTTATGCATATATTTTTGGTTATGCAAACTTTCATATCTCTGCACTTTGTATCAAGACTCAAGTTTGAATATTTGCACCAAATATGTATCATGTGGAAATGTATACAAACATACGAGACATTGCGGGGTAAAGTGTTTGTTCCTTTCTATGCATAGTCATTTTATCGCAAAACTATTTCGGTTTACAGAAAAAAGTTGTGTAGAGATTGTTGCAACAATTGTGTGCAAGAATGCACCAAAAAGTGTGCGCGGAAAGTGTGTGTGTGAAGCAAGGAACACAAACAACTATACACATGCTACCTTTGCATACTTCGGTAACACACATCAATTACAATGTAAATTATAGTTGCAATGTTCAATTTCATAAACTATTAATGTTTAATCTATTCAGAATAGTAAAATTTCATAATTTGATTTTCAAATTTATGTTTTTCCATATTGTATATTATTTTAATCATTAATATTACCTTATATCTCTTATGCAAAATGCGAAGGTGTAGAGAAAACTTCGTACAATGACAATCGTATATTGAAGAGAAATAAAACTCTTATTGTAACGATAATAGTTTTGCAATGCTAGTTTTCAGCTTAATGTAAAACAATAAAAACCATATTGAGTTAAGATAGGAAATCACCTCGCAAATATTGTTAATGATTTATACTTATTATGTATCCGATGCACACATAAACCAAACTTTTGATGTCACAAATTGCTACTTAATAAATTTATCCATAGTATGGTTTGTACATATGTTTTCTTGCACAATGCTTCTTCCTCACACGAATTGAAAACATAGTTCATTTAATATTGGATAATCCAAGTTCAATTGACAAATCTGAAATCACTAATGCACTTGGTATTCGACAAATGTCAATACCAATGTTCATTCACTCTATTTTGGCAACAAAAAATTAGCTGATAGAAAAACAAGCTAACGAAGTAAATGTCATGAATATGTGTTGGTTCACTGAATAAATGCCAAAAAGAGTTGTATTTATTGGCAGGAGAGTTTTAAATAATGAAATAGAATCGGATTTAGGATATCAATAAAACAGTAGATTGATATCAATTTCTAAAGCGTGCCAAACAGAGCAATCATGAAACACAATCGTATCAATTGGACTATCTCAAGTTAGAATTTAAGAAAAACATATATGATTTAAAGTAATCGATTTTGAAACAATATTTTTTTATTACAAATAAGGAAAATCAGTACTAGCCAAATTGATGATGATCATTGGTTAATGAATACTATTAAAATCGATAGTAGTTAAATATCCTTTCAGAAATTTGATGTCAATTTGTGATTTAGATGACTTATTGCCTTTGAAGCATTATATGTAGGCCCGTTGGATTTGAGCTAGTTTCTAATAGCTTTGGGAAAACGATTTTCCAATGTTCATCTTGTTGTAGACTCGTTAGTACTAAATTTGCCACTAAAAGTTCTAGGAAACTGACTTGCTTTGTTCCTTATGAAACTGATAAGTGTTTTCAACATTTTTGGCTATTGTTTTTTGAATTTAATACCAACAACGAGATAAATGGCTGAAGGAAACAATGGCAAAAGCACACAGGAAGAGGTATATGCGGAGAGCCAATATATCTGGATGCTTAGCCAAGATATTTTAATGTTAATGGATAACATATTGGAAATTCAATGAACTCTTAGGTGGATTGAAGATGAACTGGACGTCATAAGAACACTTTTAGAAGAGCTCTTGCAAAACATGAACGGAGAAATCATACCTCGATTCTCACAGCATAATCAGTAGAAGCGTCAACCTCCAGGAACAATGGTTGATTAATAAATAAATCGTTACCAATTTTTTCGACTTGCTCAACCAATTTTGAAATTCAATATACGCTAAAGGTTATAAATTGTAATTTTCTCGGCTTAGTAAAATGACATATTGGAATATTTTGGAATATATGTGTATGTATACATGTAAAATATTTTCTAAGTTATCTTGTAGCCTTCCATTGTTTCTTCAAATAAGCATTTGATTTACAAATTTTTTCAGCTTTGTATGATAATAATTGATTTATAATTTTGTTTAAATTTTGCATGACAAACCCTTTTTTATAAAGAGATTTGCAAATTTCATAAATCAATAAAACAATATAAGAGATCACATTGCAAAGAAGCAAACACGACATAGGACAATGAAAAGCATAGTAAATAATGTTAGTAAATAGCATAATACAAACACCAATACTCGAGAGAGGCGGGGGGGGTGTTGGGACAACATTATGCAGAGTGTGGACAAAAAAGTGATCGGGTGGGTGGGGGAACAAATATTCCTTTGCACAATGCATCAACATTAACAGTTCTACGAACTATGTAAAAAAAACATATTGGAATATTGTGGAATTGTTATCACTGTGACAAGCACCCTCCAAATTTTTTCCAATACTTGAATTTTGGAGCCTACTATGGATCTTGTGATTTTTTGTTCCATAGTCACTTCTTGGTTAGTTAATGCTTTATTAAGTCTTTAATATTCTTTCTTGGATTATAAGTGTCGAAGTCACTTTCTCACACATGCTCAATCCGTAATAAATTCAAGAACGCATTCTTTCACACAAGCTTGAACAGGCCTAGCACAGTCCATCAAGACATTGCTTGTGCAATGTTCAACCCATGTCGATATTCAGTGCACACTGTCATTGACAGTTTCTCACTTTTCGCTCTGTTTGTACTTCTATTTTGGTGAGTTTTTCAAACTGTGGCTTTTGTGCACCTTCGCTTTCACGTGTGTCACTTTCATGTTTTTAATGGTTGATTTTGCTTGCTTTCACTTTAATTAGTGTCATTTTCATGTTATCGTTTCTCTGGCATGTGTCTCTTTCACTATTTTTCTCATATCACAAGTGTAGTTCACACTTTTCTTTCATATAGCAAGTGTCTTCTTTTAGCATGCTAAGTATCACACATTGTATAAAATCTATTTTTGGTGTGTTTCAAGGGGTAATCTTTGTGATAATGAAATTTTCTTATTATGTAAACATGTATCGTTCTCATTTTCAAAGTTTCAAGCACTTTCATCACAAAGTATACCTTTACTGTTACACTTGGAGTAATTTTTTCGCATTGAGGAAAGTATGGTGTTCATATGTTCTGGGTGTCCTGTGTTGCGTCATCAAGTAATATAAGTGTGTGATCAGCTCAAGTATTTTTCCTGTTCAACTTCATCTTATTGATCCCACACTTAGACAAAATTTGGAAAACTCCCCAACTGGGCCATTCAACCTCATCCATCCCTCTTGAACTATGCATTGCGTAGTCTTAGTCCTCAAGAAATAACCTTGTCTCCTGGAAATGCACAATATGCACTCTCTGTCTCCTGGGATTATGCATTGCACAATTTCAGTGCTTAGGCCCAGCCCCTGAGCTTTAGAACTGCATAGTTTTCCTCTCCAGCCAGTCCTTCACTGCGCATTGTGTAGTCTTAGTCCTCAAGCCTCAGCCTTGAGCTCCTGAACTGCACAATTGCACTGTCACTTGGCTTCCTCTCCTTCCATAACTGCGCAGTGGTAAAACTCTGTGCTCAAGTGCCTCCTTGAGTCCCTCAATTGTGTAGTTGACATGCCCACCCTGAACTATGCATTAGGAAATCTCAAGGCTCAATCCTGACCATTGACTTCTTGAGCTACGCAACTACGTAATCCTAGAGCCTTTCTCTCAGTTTGTCACCCAGTTCCAGCTCATTAAATGAATCATCATGAATCATCTTAGACTAGGGGTTATCTGATTGATGTCGTCTTGTCATTAGTGGATTATAGTCACAAGTACTTTATCATGTTATGATAGGATGATGATGAAGGAGATGGAGAAGGAGACCATGCTAAAAGACACCTTTTTAATTGCAAAGACAAGTTAATCAATCAAGAGAAGACAAAGGGAAATCAATTTGAAATAGCAGTTGAAGGCAAAGATCACATTGAAGATTCTGTATCTTCAAGACATGAGGAGGAAGAAGAATAACATGTTTCATCCCTCAGGAAGACTAAATAAAGCAGTAGAAAAGAGTATCTTGACATGGCCATGTCATCTTGAAGTCCCTGTCGCCAATGTCATGTCATGTCATGAGTCATCATATGCCACATCATTTTGTGGATTATGTAAATTCAATATCAGAGAAATGTAAAGGGGAATTCCAAGAGTCATCCATGTAATTTGAAAATTCATGAAAGAAGTTGAAAGATCATAGAGAAGTCAAACAGTCATGAGGGTAGTCCAAGAGTCACAACGGAGGTGAATGAGCACCCCATTTGTTATATATACACCCTCATGGTACATGCAAAAGGAATTTTTGACCTTGGATCCTCCTACCAAGAATTAGAGAGGAAAGGTAGTTGTTTTGGAGGAGCAAGTGACTGCTCTAATGCTTCACTACCGAAACCAATGGTGTTCATTGTCTTGATGTAACTTGGAAATTTTATTTAATTATGAAACTTGTTGAGCCAACACACTTTCATGCATGTCTTGAATATTGTAAGACCATTCTTTGAATGTTTGCGATATATGTTGTAAGCATCTTTATCTAAGGAAATTTAACTATTTTGGTGGCTTTGGTACTTATGTTATTGAAGGTGTGTTGTATTTTCTTTAACAATCATTGCTTCCTTGTGAACTATTTCATTAGTTGATCAAAGATTCATTCTTATTTATATTTTCATGTGCCTTTTCTAGATTAATACTATTACTTGTCTGTAAAGGGCCCACTTTCCTCTTCCCTTTTTCGTAGAAGGACCTCGATACTTTCTGTAGATGAAAATTTCACAAGGCATACTAACTTGTTGATTTGAGAATACCTATGAATTACTCTCTTGTGTCAAACTTTGTAGCCAGGGAAAATCTATAAGAATATATGGCAGTTGGGACGATACTATGGATGGGGCTCCTATTCCAAATGGTGTGAGGTATAATTGATACTTCATATCGGGGAGACCCCCTTGGTTGATGGATTTCCAACACCATCAACAAGAATATACACGTATGTATACATGCAAAATATTTTGTAAATTAACAATTTAAGAAATCACATTGCAAACAAGTAGACATGACATAAGACAATGAAATAGTTACACATTAGAATCAAACCATAATAAATAATGTTATTAAATATCATAGTACAAACATCAATACTCGAGGGGAAAAAGGAGGGGGGGAGGGGGCAGGGCCACATTGTGCAGAGTGGGAAAGAAAATATGACTAGTTGGGCGGGGGGGGAATCCTCCTCCACATGTCCACACAATGTATCAATGTTAACAGTTCTACGAACTATGAAAATATATTGGAGTGATAAGGCATCTTGTAATTGTACGCATGACCTTGGAAATGTAAAACCTGAGTTTCAAACACAGTTAAGTGCAACATAAATCACGTCGCAAAGAAGCGGACATGGCATATCACAATGAACTAGTTACACATTACAATCAAAACATAGTAAATAATGTTATTAAATGGAATAGTACAAACACTAATACTCGAGAGGTAGGGGGAGCATTGTGCGGAGTTCGGAAGGAAAAACGACTGGGTGGTTGGGGGAAAAAAGCCTCCTCCATACCTCTGCATAATGTATCAACATTGACAGTTCAACAAACTTTGAAAACGTTTCAAAACAAGAATGAATCTTGTAACTGTATGCATGGTCTTGGAAATGTAAAACTCGAGTTTCAAACACAGTTAAGTGCAACATATTGTATACTTTATTTACACGTTTTTGTTCTTAAATTTTGAGAAATTAAAATTGAAATAACAATGTAACATTGATAACTCTGGTTTTGTAGTGTGCATTTCTAACACTTTGAGTTAAATTGAAAAGTACACCAATCATTGTCAAATATTATTAAATGCAACTTTTTCTTTCTAGAGACGTCAAATAAGTATTAATGATCCATATAATATTTAAATCTTCAAATACAGAAACTCCTCACATATTTTGTAATATTGTTTGACTAATTATAGAATTTGCAAATTTGATAAATCAATAAAAAATATAAGAAATTAGACTACAAGAAAGCAGACACAACATAGCATAATGAACCAGCTACACATTACAATCAAAACATAGTAAATAATCTTAGTAAATAGCATAATAAAAAACATATAACTTGAACAAAGAAATTCATTGAAATGCATTTTTGAACAATCTTAATAGCTACAGATTAAGTAATCACAAGATGAAATTAGATGCCACTTCCATATTTTAACTCTTCAGTAATGCTTAAATTATTGAACCATACCCTTATGCAGAAACACAAAAATTTGGATGACGCCTTACCCTCGCCAATAGTCAATGTAAATCTAGTCTTACTAGTTACCGATAAGAGAGATATCCACATTCCAAAATACCAATAGTAGATTTCTTGATAATGCAAGAAAAGAGAATAGTAGATCAGATAACCATAACATGAAATCAAATCCCAATCATTCAACAAAATGAAAAATTTGTTCGACAATAGCCAAATTCTTCAAGCAGAAAGTATAAGGTAATGTTAACATTGCTTGACAATGCAAGAAATAAGAAATATACCGTCACTAGATTCCTCGACAATGTAAACAAAGATAATCATCATTGTATACATATAATCATGTTTTGATGGTTTATTGTAAGCCTTCCATGTGTCTTGAAACTGGACAACAGATCAATAAAAATTGATTTTTCCCCACAATATTTCTCATAGGAAACTTTCCATGGATCGGGTAATACTTTCTTCAGTTCCACGCCTCTTAAATGGGGGGCGGGGTGGGGTATTGTGCAGAGTGAAAAAGAAAAATCGACATGGTGGGAGGGGGAACAAATCCTCCTCCACACCTTTGTACAATATATCAATGATAATATTTCCACGATCTATGCAAACGTCTCGAAACGAGAAGGAATCTTGTAACTGTACGCATGGACTTGGAAATGTAAAACCTGAGTTTCAAACACAGTTAAGTGAAAAATATTGTATGTTTTATTTATATGTTTTTGTTTTTAAATTTTGGGAAACTAAAAATGAAATAACAATGTAACATTGATAACTCTAATTTTGCAGTGCAAATTTTTGACACTTTGAATTGAACTAAAAAACACGACAATCATTGTGAAATATTATTAAACACAACTTTTTCTTTCTAGAGACATCAAACAAGTATTAAGGATCCATATAATCTTTAAATATTAAAATATAGAAACTCCTCACATGGTTTGTAATATTGTTTGACTAAATATAGAATTTGTAAATTTGATAAATCAATAAAAAAATGTAAGAAATCAGACTACAAGAAAATGTACACAACATAGCATAATGAACTAGACACACAATCAAAACATAGTAAATAACATAGTAAAAAACATCTTGAACAACTAAATTTATTGAAATGTGTTTTTGTACAATGTTAATAACTAAAATACACAATCACAAGATGGAATCAGATGCTACTTCCCTATTAAAAACTCTCCAACAATGCTCGAATTGTTGAATCAAAAAGTAGAATATGATGTTAATATTGGAAGTATGGATATGTAGAAGCACGAAAAGACAACACCCTGCCCCTCGCTAATAGCCAATGGAAATTTAGTATTACTAATTACTGGTAAGAGAATTATACACATTCCAAAATACCAATAGTTGATCGCTTAAAAATGCAAGAAAAGAGAATAGTAGATCAACGAACTAGAACATGAAATTAGATCCTAATCATCCAATAAACCAAAAAAATTGTCCACCAATAGTCAAATTCTTCAAGCATAAAGTATAAGGTAATGTTAACATTGCTCGAAAATGCAAGTAATGAGAACTGTACCATCACTAGATTCCTTGAGAATGTAAACAAAGAGATTCGTCATTGTATATGTATAATCATGTTTTGATGGTTTATTGTAAATGTGCCATGTGTCTCGAAAATAGACAACAAATCAATAATAGTTGATTTGTTCGCACAATATTTCTCATAAGAAACTTTTTGTAGATTTGGTAATATTTTCCCCAGTTCAATGCCTCTTATAACACAGTGTATTTTAGTCATGTCGTTTGCCTGTATGATACAATGTAATCGATGGAAATAAACAAATCGACAATATTCATTGCAAATGCTACAATAAACCATAGTTTCATTCATAGTTTTATCAATTGTAATTGGACTAATGCATTTCACACATACAATCTCAAATGAATTCGTATATGCACTAGTCGTTGTCAATTATCCTCGGAAGTGCTGAAAAATTGATATAGAAAATAAGGTCTTAGAAACTTGAAATCAAATAACTCTCTCTCTCTCTATATATATACACACACACACACACACATTATAATAAAGTTTATCGTGCATATTCCACTCGTCGAAGAAAGAAATTTTCTTAGATTTTCTACTTTATTTTTTGTTTTCAATGAACATATGAACGTCAATTGTGAAGTTTGGGAAACTCTTTCTTGTTTTCTAACTATATTTTTTAGCAATATGAGGGGAAAAACATTTTCTTGCAATTGTCTTTGAATTGAAAGAGATGTTGAAAGAAGTTTGTCATGTACTTGAACCTATTACATATGCAGTGTTTGTAAAAAAATAGATGGAAATTACAATGGGGGTGGGTGATATGCAATCTTGAAAGCACGATGGGGTTAGGGACTCGAAACTGGCCCCGTTCATAGGTTATAGAAACCGCAGCTCGTCTCTTCCATTTGCCACCATAACCACCTACCTTCTCTGCAGCACCCATTATCAACAACTCTTCAGTTAACGGACTCGTTCTACAGGTTTGGGTCACTCACCTGGACAGTTTCGATTTTTTCCATCGACATCTCCCTGTTTCCTAGCTCCTTCCTACAGGCAGCTGTCAACTGCACTAAGCGACAGTTATGGATGATCTCCTTGAATATTCGGCGGACCCATCGGTGGAAGCACCCATTTGGAACAATTCCAGGACCACTGCAGACGATTTTTTTCCTTTCGACCACGAACTCGCCGAGGAGTACATATCCCAGCCTCTCTCGTCGAACATTTTGATAGCTTCTAAGAACAAAAAATTTCCGGGCCATCAAACCCTAGGGGAGGCTCATGGTTTGAAACCCTCGGTGGCTGGGTTGAAGGAAACCTTGGTTGCACAACACTTGGCCTCGACATTGCAGGCTTCGGCAACATTTGTACCGTTGGTCTCAGAGGACCCACCTCTTGGCAACTTCACAGGTATCAGCTCCATCCCTGGATTCTTTGATTCCATTTTGGTGAAGCAACTAAAAGTGGCTAGGGTTTCTCAGTCCTCTGTGGGCACACATTCGACTGGGTTCCTGAAGCGGCGAACAAAAAGAACAATAGGGGATCTAAATGAAAGAGGTGCTTGCAATTGTGGAGCAGTGAGGTATTCCTCAAGCTAATTGAGGATATTACGCTACTAGAGGCCATAGACTTGGCTGAGAAAGTTCTGGTAGGGCGTGTTCGAGGCTGGCATTACAGTGTGGAAAGACTACAGCAATGGATGATGGAGGTTTGGGGCCATCATCTGAAGGACCTCCCAGAGTATAGACTTTCGTCAAGGGTTAGTTCGCACTACGGTTCACCTGCTTGTCACATACCAACTGGGTACTTTCCACAGTTTGGCACATTGATCAGGCCCCTGTACTTCTCAGACCGTGGATGCCAATGTTCGACTTGGAGCTTGAGAGGGTCGACGCAGGGCCTATTTGGGTTCATCTCCTGGGGCTTCCCTTCCATTTTTGGACGGAAGATATTTTTAGGCGGATAGGGGACGCTATTGGAACCTACCTCACATTTGACGCCTCCTTTCAAACTATGGGGCGTATGGCTTTTGCTAGGATATTGGTGCATCTTGACCTCTTGGATGGTCTATTGGAGCACATAAATATTCAATGGAGAAATACTAACAGGCGACAACTTTTGGATTATGAGGGTGTCCCCTTCAGGTGTAGGAGTTGTCATAAAATGGGGCATCTCTTCAAAGATTTCCCCCTCAATGGAGGGTCGCTTAGGAGGGCAACTTGTCTGGAGCTAGAGGAGCAAGAGGAACTGAATCATGGGGAAGCTGTACAGGAGAATCAACCAAGGGTACATGAGGAGCAGCCTCGTCACACAGTATCCTCTATGGAGAGGATGGATATACTAACGTGCTTAGAGAGTTTGGCTACGACACCTACACCGACTACTCAAAAGAAGTGGGGCATACCTCCTCACCGTTCGCCTCCTCAGATACCTGGACCATCCATGGTAGCATTTGGTGACTCTAATACTTTGGGTAAGAATCTCATGCATTCTATACCCTCTCACTGTTTCTCTCATATTCATGATATCTCTTTATCTGGTCTTCCGGGTTTGGAAATTCTAGTGGTTACAATTGCATAGTTAAATTGTGACATGGCTCCCCCTTGCCCATTTATCTCTCACACTTTCCCTTCTCTGCCAATCTCCCCCCTACCTACTATCTCATCCTCCTCACCTGCTCCACCTTCTGGGTACCACACTTGCTCAAAGGCCAAGAAACAGGTGCTGGATCACGTCGGACTTGATATTATCCCCTCCCCTCCTCTCCCTAAACTTCATCGAGGTCAACCCTCTTCCCTCGCTATAGCTCGATCACAAGCGGGTGATGAAATTGCTTTGGGTATTCAGTCCACCATTCCTGGGGTCCTTAGAGCCAAAGAAACCCCCATTGAACCCCCACCATGAAGATTATGTCCTTTAACTGTAGAGGGCTGGCTAGGCCTGAGAAAAAACTAGCATTTCGTCGGTTAGTTGGAACCAACTCATTGGACCTCATCTTTTTACAGGAAACCCTCAGTCCTGCTATAAACATTTCCCTTTCCCTTGAACATATGCTTCCTGGATGGAATTTTACTGGCCTGGATGCTCATGGACGATCTGGTGGCCTAGCCTTGGGATACAATACCCATTCTATTAAGTTACTCTCTAGCTGGGGAGGATCCAGATTCATTGGAGCGGATATCCACTCTGCTGACCTAGGAATGTCCTTCAGAATCATCAACATATATGGGCCATGCCATAATAGGCCTGAATTTTGGGAACATCTCCTAGGTTCGGCTTTATTTTCTGTAGACCATCTCATACTTGGAGGAGACCTCAACTTCTCCATAGGACATTCAGAGTCCTGGGGCCATCGTGCTCAGAGAGACCCCCTCTCGGAATTTTTCTTAAACATTTTGGAGTCTTTCCATTTGATCGACATCCCTCCTGCCAAGATACAAGCTACTTGGAGAAATAATTGGACTAGGGAGCATGGTCTGACTAGGAGGCTGGACCGCTTCCTAGTCAAGGAGAATGTTATGGATTTAGGACTTCTCATTAGACAATGGGTCAGATCTGGAGGGATCTCAGATCACCTGCCTATTTATATGGAATTGGATGGGGGCAGAGCAAAGCCCAAGGGACCATATAAATTCTGCTCTGCTTGGCTCAAAGAAGCCTCTTACATCAGCTTGGTTACTAACTTTTGGAAAGCAAATCCTCCTAGGGCTAGAGGACAAATAACTGAGGGCTCTATTAATAACCTCACTGAGCTAAAGACATTGTCCAAGAAGTGGGGTACACCAACAAAGAACACAAGATGATAATACCCTCCGACTTATAAAACTTGAGTTGTCCAAGTTTGAAAATGATCAGGTTGGTCTTTACACCTCTGATGACCATAAGGCGAAGATAATTTCCCTCTATGCTGCATGTAACAAGATTCTTAAGGACAGGGAAGAAGTCTAGAGGCTTAGAAGCAGAGCTATATGGATGAGGGAAGGTGATGCCAACACAAAATTCTATCACAAGTTCGCAAATGGGAGGAAGGCGATCAATACCATCTGGCAGCTTCAAGATGAACAGGGACATATTTCTAACACCTTTCCTCAACTAGCTACACTGGCCACATCACACTTCAAAAAAGCATACAGTGCTCCCAGGGATGCTAATTTGGCTGAAATAATCAGAGTGGCCCAATATTTCCCTCGATTTGTGGAGGCCGAAGAGGGTATAGATCTGATGAAGGAGGTTACCCTAGAGGAGCTGGAAGCCACATTAAAATGGTTCAAAAAGGACAAGAGCCCATGTTGTGGGGAAAAGTATCCGATGCGGATGACCCTATCCCTACTCTAAAGGTGACAGTCTTTAGCAACAACTGAAAGTAAAGTTTTGATGATTTCCTTTATGAAAGTACAGAGAGAATGAAGAAAGATTAACCAACCTGGTGTCTTTCGCTTAGTCGATCCTTGTCCTCTCTCTTTGTCTCTTGTTCCCAGCTCCTTGCTCTCTTTGCCGGTCCAGCCACACACAGATCCTGCACAAACAAGAGAGCAAACTACAAGATACATGTACTCATAACTGAAGCATGGATTAGGGTGAATCAAATATACATGTAAATACAATACATCAATGCAATACAAGTATATAGGAGAACATGCAAAACTTTATTGATAGAAGTAACAGGGTTCTGAGAAGGTTACAACCAATAATGGCTCCAATCCAGCAGCACCTCCCCAGCAGCAAGAACTCTCCTCTTCACCTCTAGTAAAACAATCACCCAATAGCTCTAACTGTAAACCAACAACACCTCCTTACTTTACACAAAATTCCAGCCTCCTTAGACCTCATAGAAGAGCTCTATATATAGGAGAGAAGAAGAGAGGATGAGTCAGCTTGAGGCTGGCATAGAGCTGACTAGTGTCCTCTCCCTCTTCAGTTAATCTTCAGTTCTTGAGTCCACTTGGAGATCCTTGCTTACACATGGTGATCAAGTACCTCTTACTCATCACAGGGCGAATCTCATGACCCAAGTGTCAGTTTGGAAGCTTCCTGGGCAGTTGACACCTTGCAGGATGACTGTGCCACTTGGCCAATCTCGCCCAGCGCAGGTAGCCTTCATTAATCTTGACTTCCAGCGCAGGTACAAGGAGGGACAGTTGCATTCCAGCGCAGAAGCTCAGTGGAGCAGCTGACATGATCCAAAATAAGCCTGTTTTGAAGTGTTTTCAGGTGGAGAACTGATTGGAAGTGCTGTTGTTTGATGACCTTGTTCTTTTAGGGGTAAGAACAACATGTTTAGGGACTGAGGATCCCTGTAATTATGGACATTTCATGTTCCATGCTGTGAGGCACAAAAATGTCTATAACAGTTGCCCCCTAAAGTATGAGGCCGTTTATCGGGTGAAATGCTTTATCTAGAGGGTCCGAAGTTCATTCCAGTGCTGAGGATGCGCCCTGTAATACAATACAATACAATACATTATTTTTCATTCTATTTTCATGATCTGGCTGAGGCGGGCATTCCCATGCTCAGCTTTTATAAATACATTTTGGTACATATGACAGACGATCGTCTGAAGGTAGACTGATAATTTTCTGCTGAAATTATCATCCTTTGAATAGGATGATCATCTGTTGCAATGATGTACATGACAAATGCTTTTATATTTGCTGAATATATATCGCAGCCCGGATGGATGAAACTAGATCCGGGGTCTTCAAACTCGTTCGATCTTCACTCTAAGTACAAGTCGATCCATGTGAGAATTGCGCTGAAGTCGAACATGGAAAGACATCGCTTGATTACCGATCAATAATGAAAACCGTTAACAAGCGCGAGAGGAATCACCAATAATGACGATGACCCTCAAGGTACTGCAGTACAATTCACGTGGCGTGAATAAAGGACTTGGCGTCGAACGCCACGCAAAATCTTCTGGTCGAAGGTCATTGATGTATACCTGTCGCCGGAAGTGAGAAACTTGCCATTGAGGCATGCAAGCTTCAAAGTACTGATGGGGGTGTTCCTAGATCAACTTCTTGGATAATGAGCTGAAGTCGACAAGAAGCGATCCGTCAAAGGAGGGCCTTAATGAATCCCACATCAATGACACGGAACGGAGCTAATGACTTTAGTGGAGGTGAAAACAAACTGTGACATATGATTCAGGGTGGCGATCATGAATGGATGAAGGATAATGTATGGCAGTGGATGGGACACGGTTGACACTTTCAGAATGACCCCTCTTGAACATATAACGACACTGATGCGATGGATTGGTAGCATTACCCCAAATGTGGATGGTTTGGCGAGGACCATGGTGATGAGACCGGTGAATGAGACAACCCAACCCGATGTGGTACGGAGGAAAAGTGTCATGTCCAAGAGTGACTTGCTACCATTAAACTTTGATGTTCTCCCAATTTTTCCCCAGTCATTTCTGACCAGTACCTCTTTATTTTTGTCAAGCTTGAGGAGGATAACATATGCTTGTTCTATAACCTGCCCTTCGGGCAAGCCCATCGCTATGATTTAACGAGCCTAGCGATAGGGAAACTCGTTCTCGTCTAAAGACAAGTTTGTCGCTATTTAATCATTTTAACGAGTCTAACGACAAAGAAAACTCGGTCCTTTTCATTTTTAGAGAGTCTGAAAAGGTACAGAAAGTTAACTCCGTAATTCCTTTTTCGTCAGCAAATCCCTTAAGTCCGAAAAAGTATAAAACAATACAGAAGGGATGGCTGTTCGGTACTTTTAACGAGCCGAACAAGACAAGCGCTCGATCCTTTTGTGCAATAATCCCTCAGGTCCAAAAAGATTAAAATTTAGAGGAGGGATAGCGTTCCGGTCATTTAACGAGCTGGAAGGCCAAAACTCGGCAAACTTTTCATATTTTACGAGTCAGTGAAAAGAGCTGAAAGAAAACTTGTCTTTTGAGGAACGAGTGATAAACAGGGATAGCATCAGATTCCAGGTACAGGTTGGAATTTTCCAATCACGGCAGTGTTACGAGGATGGCTAGGTGGAATCACTCTTCGCAGCTGTTTCTCAAAAGAGGTAAACACACAAAAGGAAGTGAATAATCGGCCAAATGAACGGTGGAGGTGATGGATGACAACACGATCAAGGTTCTTATGGCTAATGAATTTACGATCTCAAAAGGTTATTTACCGGTTCATTTTTTCCATGAGCTTGAACTTTGGGGGAAACTTTTGCTCACACTTTTCTATTTTTTAACGAGCATAGATTCAGTCATAAAACTGCTCGAATTTTGCGTTTATTTTTTAACGAGCATGAACTATATGCTAAAACTGCTCGATATACCAGTCATAAAAAGAACGCCTCCCGTAAGGACCAATTTTTATAGAGCTTATGCCTTACCACAGCTATGCTCACTTTGGCAAATTTTACTTCTGCCCCACAGGCTTCTTTCATGCAAGTTTGGAAACGGCTAATCTTAAAACCAGATAAATAACCGCCCCTAGCTTGCACTCCAGAAGGTTTGCATGCCCCCAGGTATAGGATAGAATTTCGAGGCTGCCCCTCCTCTCCCCTACCTCTGCTTTTCTTTGGGTGTTCACAGTTACTTGTCATCTTGCCAATCTAATGCTAACGATACTTGTCTTCTCGTTATTCTAAGGGGTCTTGCCCACTTTTAATAAACAGCTATTTGTGACAATAGAAGAACACTACTCAAAGACAAAACATTGGTATTATTGAGGGAGGCTTGCCTCTTTCTTATTATTCCAAAGACGGTTCGATTTGCTGCCGCAAATCAATCTCTTTCTTCGGCGGTGTCTATCATTGGGTTGTCCAAAGATGGTTACCCTCTGTCACAACAATACGGTCTCCTTCTTCGTAGACTGCCCCTGCTTATCCTTCAAAACATATGTTTCGATGGGCGAGGCTTGAACTCAAAGATGGTTACTACTTGTTGCAATAAGGGAATTCCTACTTGGGCATTGCCCACTTTTTAGACAAAGGTGAATGACTCTTTGGTCAAACACATAACTTTAACAAAAGATTATTATTCTAGAACAACCCCACTTCCTTCGGACGGGGTACGGACTAGTCATATTCTTCTGCGGAAATTCTTTCTTATACCCGGGGTTTCTTCTGCCCGAAGCAGACCAGGGTGCATGCCCCCTGGGTCCTAGTCTTTCTTTCCGAATCACTCGCACTCATCGGGAAGGAGGACCGGGGGTGGAGGCGAATCTTGAGTGAACAGACCATTTAGGAATGGTATTTGACTATTTGCAATGCGAGATCCCGAAAACGAAAGTTGGTCTACGAGCTTGACCACCCTTCCTTCGTGTGGAAAACACATTACTCTAAAGAGTGAGGAGACTATCGCTCCCATGCAATAAATATAGTCACGTCCAAGGAGTAGGTTATAATCCAAAGGTCCTTGGACGACCATCACGTTCATCTCGACGGTCTTCCCTTTCAATGTAACAGGTACATTGGGAAGGATCCCTAATGGTCGACTGGTTCCTTTATCAAAACTTGAGAGATTTCTCAACTCAGGTAAAAGCGCTGGGGAACCCAGTGCTTTCCAAGCAACAGAGGAAAGGATACTCACAGACGCCCCTTCATCAATGATAGTACCAGCCATGATCATTCTATAGATCTGGACAATGATTCTGAATGGTACACTGGCCGGTAACCGGGGTCTGCCTAGTTGATTCCAATCAAAGGATACAACCAGGTTGCTTGGTGGTGGGACCGAATATACGGCCGGATATGACTCTGATGATGTTCCTTCCTACGATAAAGGAATGGGCGCATTGCCCTGATGCTCATCGGAGTCGGTGCTGATGAAAAGAACCTGGATGGTGTCATCTTTATTCTCTTCAGTGAGGGTGTCGCATGAAGACGACTCTTCGGCGACGGTGTCATTTGAAGACAGGTCTTCAATGACGGAGTCATTGGACGATAGAACCTCTGAAGGAAGAACCGGGTCAACTGCCGTTTCGACCTTTAGACTTTCGTCTGGTCTGGATTCAGTAGGTTCATTCTCAATGACCGACACTTCAGCTGACCACTTGAGCGGGCCAGCTGGATTTTCAACTATCGAGGGATTAGGCACGAGTTTTTGGTATCCAGGAGGAAGTCGTAACGGTGATACCGGACGATATTCCAAAACTCTCTTTGCCTCATCTAAGAATGGACATTTGTGGATGGCATGATTGCCTTCACACAATAGACAGGGTGATCTTGGTCCCCTTCTTCGTCCTTCACTCTCGTTAGTTGACGGATTGCAATCAACATGACAACCAGAGGTTGATGCTACCAGATTGTGCAACCTTGGGGACCAGTCCCTTAGTATCCGGGGAATACAAGGACAATCACGATGGAAGTGGGTCCCTTTGCAAATGACACATGGCGATTTAGGCCCGGTCGGTGTAGTGTGTGGGTTTTTGTCAGCTTTCTTCTGCTTGCCCCCAGTCGCCTTCGCCAGAGGCTCCTTCTGCTTCTTTTCTCTCTTCTTCTTTTCCTTCTTCTCCTTGGGAGGCTGACTTTTGCCGGCTCTACCTTGCGAAGATGAAGGATCAGAGGAAGTATCATAAGAAGTGGAAGGCTGGTGGGTAGTTCTATATTGTTCTGACTGTTGATTCGACTGCTCAGGATTAGTGGCGATCTGGACTACATTAGTTGAAAAGAGCCATACAGGGAGGCCGATTGTCAATCCTGGAAGTGACAATGTAGCCATATGAGGCGCACCAACATCTCCCCAAGAGGAGAAGGGATTTGGACTTCCGCCAAGGTTACTTCCTTGGTTGGTGGGTTCCATACTTTTCAACTGAAAGATCAACGTGGGAATAACAGGTGATTATGTTCCGCTTAAAATAAATTTTATTAACGACGCTTTTAGACACAAACTTGCTTTTTCATGTTTTAAGAGTCGAGAAAAAGCTAAAGATGACTCTAGTCGCCTTCGATGTATTAACGAGCCCGAAGTGACAAATGCTCGGTTGGACTTTTTCAGTTATAGAGTTTGAAAAAGGCCAAAAGAAACTGCTCTGGAGATCTAGGCAGAGGGTGTGCCAAACCTTTCGCGAAACCACAGAATACGTTTTACGGTACGGGTGGTCGATCTTCGTGAATGTTGTGTTCACTGCATCGCGATCAGTAGGGCGGCTGACACGGTTTCCTAAGGATAAAGGATAAAAGCCTATAGGGGTCTCCCAATATACGCGACGGTACGCGGGAGCTCAAGTCCGTGTTAGTGCCACCGACTCTCAGGAGGAATCACCCACCTTCGTAGAGATCGACAGTCACTATGTTTAACGACGCCGGAACACGTCTCTACCTAGACCTCTAGATGTTTGCGTTAAATTCCAAAGCGTTGTTATGTAAATTGAGTTTATTTTAATGTTGATCTTTCTTAACAGTTTGCCTTTCAGGTTCGCCACGAGATGTATATATACAACTTCCTATATGCAATCTAAGAATGAGAAGCAAATCTTTTCAATCTTTCAACTTTGAAAACCTTAATCTACTTGAGGGAAAAGAAAGACACAACTTTTTCCACAGATCAAAGAACACACACTAAAATGCACATCTTCCTAAATCGTCAAGCATACAGTCAAATGCAAAATGCACAATGCATGTATTTCTTTTCGTTATCCTTAATGTTGATGCTAGACAGAAAGGAAACTGTTGTATAATTTTGAATCTAATTTCAAGTAGAAATAAACAAGCTTGTCCACAATCAAAAAGACACCTTATGATAGACTTGTTTAAAACACAGGAAATGTATAGATTCAAACCATGAAATGAAAAGCAAACAAACTCAAACAGCCATGAACAGTAATAAAACTAGCTCATAAGATCACAAAGACACTTTTACAGTTCAGGATCTAAGAGGTCACAGCTATACTGGTTCGCTTTTCACAATGGGAAACTGTAACTGAAGCAAGAAATACTGAAAGAACATTCACAGTCTCATCACACAACTGAGGCGGAATAATGTCAAGGAGAAGTGGTCTACAGCAAGTACAATGACCAGCAAGCAATCAGCTAAAAATCAGTGAAAACAGGGCCAAGACACAAAGGGAAAGCTGAGCAAGACAATGGCTAACTGGACCAGCGCAGGTTCTAGTCTGCCAGTTTGACTCTCAGCGCAGTTCCCGAAGGGAGTACCTCCACTGTAATGCAGACTGCCTGTGGACAGCCTGCACTGACTCACGAGAGTTTCGTCTACAAAGTTTTCCGGGTCATAAAAAGCTCAAAAATGCACTGTTTTTGCTGAAATAAAAAGCTATAGGTCAAGTACAGGCTAAGGGATGATCAAGAGGATGAAGATCTATCACAAAGAGTAAAGAGTCTTTTGTAGATTAGCTCTTTAAATCTTGAATTTGCTCAGCAAATGAGCAAGAGTAGCAGTCCATCTACTTCGCTTTTGATATAGTCAAAAGCTTTTCGATTTGGTACTCTTTTCTTCAAGAAATGAATAGCAAAATACTACAAACACCAACAAGATACTAGGCTCCCCAGCGGAGTCGCCAGTTTGTTGTGGGGAAAAGTATCCGATGCGGATGACCCTATCCCTACTCTAAAGGTGACAGTCTTTAGCAACAACTGAAAGTAAAGCTTTGATGATTTCCTTTATGAAAGTACAGAGAGAATGAAGAAAGATTAACCAACCTGGTGTCTTTCGCTTAGTCGATCCTTGTCCTCTCTCTTTGTCTCTTGTTCCCAGCTCCTTGCTCTCTTTGCCGGTCCAGCCACACACAGATCCTGCACAAACAAGAGAGCAAACTACAAGATACATGTACTCATAACTGAAGCATGGATTAGGATGAATCAAATATACATGTAAATACAATACATCAATGCAATACAAGTATATAGGAGAACATGCAAAACTTTATTGATAGAAGTAACAGGGTTCTGAGAAGGTTACAACCAATAATGGCTCCAATCCAGCAGCACCTCCCCAGCAGCAAGAACTCTCCTCTTCACCTCTAGTAAAACAATCACCCAATAGCTCTAACTGTAAACCAACAGCACCTCCTTACTTTACACAAAATTCCAGCCTCCTTAGACCTCATAGAAGAGCTCTATATATAGGAGAGAAGAAGAGAGGATGAGTCAGCTTGAGGCTGGCATAGAGCTGACTAGTGTCCTCTCCCTCTTCAGTTAATCTTCAGTTCTTGAGTCCACTTGGAGATCCTTGCTTACACATGGTGATCAAGTACCTCTTACTCATCACAGGGCGAATCTCATGACCCAAGTGTCAGTTTGGAAGCTTCCTGGGCAGTTGACACCTTGCAGGATGACTGTGCCACTTGGCCAATCTCGCCCAGCGCAGGTAGCCTTCATTAATCTTGACTTCCAGCGCAGGTACAAGGAGGGACAGTTGCATTCCAGCGCAGAAGCTCAGTGGAGCAGCTGACATGATCCAAAATAAGCCTGTTTTGAAGTGTTTTCAGGTGGAGAACTGATTGGAAGTGCTGTTGTTTGATGACCTTGTTCTTTTAGGGGTAAGAACAACATGTTTAGGGACTGAGGATCCCTGTAATTATGGACATTTCATGTTCCATGCTGTGAGGCACAAAAATGTCTATAACAGCCCAGGACCTGATGGCTGGTCCATTGAGTTCTATCTTGCATTTTTTGACATCATCGGTACAAACTTGCTGCATGTCATTGAGGACTCTAGAACTAGTGGACACTTGGGGGCTGCCATAACCTCCACTTTTATAGCTCTTATTCCAAAATCTGATAACCTGTCCTCTTTTGACGAATATCGCCCCATCTCCCTCTGCAACTGCCTATACAAGATCATTACTAAAATTATAGTGAATCGGATGCGGCCCATTCTATCTGCTCACATTTGACCTGAACAATTTTCTTTCCTTCAAGATAGGTAGATTCATGAAGCTGTCGGCACAACCCAGGAAGTACTACATACCTTGCACATCAAAAATCACAAAGGTATGATTCTGAAGGTTGATCTATCAAAAGCATTTGACAGAGTGAATTGGTTGTATATTAGGATGCTTTTAACACATCTGGGTTTCCCCTTCAATTTTATCAAATGGATTATGTGTTGCATCACTAACATTTCATTCAGTGTTCTGGTTAATGGAAGTGCATCCCCATTTTTCTTCTCAGAAAGGGGGTTGAGGTAGGGATGTCCACTTTCCCCACTTCTTTTTCTCCTGGTCATGGAGGGGCTCAGTAGGATCATAAAGGAGGAACACAGAAGAGGAAGACTTCAAGGAATCAAGATAACAGATGATTTCACACTCACACATCTCCTATTTGTGGATGACGTACTGATTTTTATCAATGGAAGTATTGGTGACCTGACCAATATTTGTACAATTTTCTCTTCATTTCAAACTGCTACGGGGATGATGATCAATGACAACAAATCTACACTTACTGTTGCGGCATGCAATCAACATGAGATCCTATTTTCACTTCAACGCTTCAGATTTACTTAGCTGAGACTCGCTGAGGGATTGAAATACTTGGGGTATAAGTTAAAACCTATTGGCTACAAGATCGCTGACTGGACTTGGCTCATTGCTAAGTTGGAGAAAAGATTAAACATCTGGTACCTCAAGTATTTATCTTGGGCTGGTCGCCTCACACTCATCAAGAGTGTCTTGGAGGCCACGCAGTATACTGGATGTCCTTGGCTTGGATTCCAAGGGGTATACTATCTAGGATACAAGCACTTTGTTGTAGATTCCTATGGATGGGTAGCCAGCTGGGGAAGATTTTTTCCTGGGTCAAATGGGATGCACTCAACCTCCCAAAAAAATGGGGTGGCTGGTGTATAAAAAAATTAGATGATTTTTCCACTACACTGGCTACAAAAATTGGATGGCAACTTGTTACATCTGACAGCCTTTGGTCCAGAGTGACTTCAGCTAAATATATTGCACCATTACAGATATTGGATTGGATCAGAAGACCGAACAGGACCTCTGTTGGAATCTCGACCATTTGGAAGGCAGTCATTAAGGCGCTGGACCCTATTCGGGTAGGCCTTACATGGAGGATCCGCTCAGGCCACAGTGTTAGAATCGGGATTGATCCGTGGATTGGTTGTGGGAATTCACACAGATTGCCATATGGGCTTCTCCAGCATCTTCGGGAACAAAATATCACATCCATTGCCCATATTACTGATGACGCAAATTCCACATTTCTCTATCAGGCATGGAAATCTGTACACCAGCTGAATATTCCCCCACAGTGGCACTGGACTGGCTGGGCTTCACACAAGAACTAACAGAGGCCCACATTCACATTACAGATGGATATGATGAATTAATTTGGGCATTATCCAAGATGGGTAGATACACTCCAAAGGAAGGATATTTGGTCCTGTCGGAAGCTAGGAAACCTCAGATCCTTCAGGCATGGTGGAAACACCTTTGGAAGCTGAAAGCTCCCCCTAGGACGTGACTGCTCATGTGGTGCATTATGAACAACAAAATCCCCACTAGGGATAACCTTATGAAGCGCACTTTTCACGGTCCTCACTGGTGTTACCTGTGTAATAGTGATAGCGAATTTGTAAACCATGTTTTTCTCACCTGCCCAGAAGCTTGAAATCTATGGTCCATACTATTTGATGTTGTATCCCCACCTTGTAACTGGCTAGCTGATTCTGTTATAGAGGCCTGGCACTCATGGTTCTCCTATGCATCCCCCTTGAAGCTGCACAACCTACCCCTATTATCCTGCTGGGCAATCTGGAATGCACACAATCACCTCATATTTCAGAATACCCCTCCCCGTTGGTCCATTATTGCTGCGAGCAGATTATGCACACATACCTGATGATCCACCACCTCCTTGATCTAGGAACATCGTCCCTGAACAATATGATCCCCACAGGCCCTGGGCATACTTTGACGGGGCCGCACAAGAAGAGGGATGTGGGGGTGGAGCTATACTTCATATCTCTACAACACACTCATATAGTTTGCTCATGGGATTAAGGAGGGGAACCAATAATTTTGCAGAGTTATCAGCAACAAAACATATAATACATTTCGCTTTGGAGAAAAACTGTCGAGCCCTACAATTATTTGGGGACTCGAAAATTGTTTGTGACTGGTTGATTGGATCCACTAGATGCACATCTTACTCTTTGAGACATATTCTGGATGAGACTCTGAGATTGATTACTCATTTTGAATTTTTTACTTGTAATCATATCTAAGGGAGGGGAACACAGTTGCAGACCGTCTATCCAAAGAAGCTGCGCTCCGGGAGCCGGGTATCTGTTTGATCTGCAAACAGATTACAGAAGAACATTATGAATACTGTTATAGGCCTTTTATGGACAATATGAACTAGAGCATATGGTATATTTACAATTTTTGTTTTGCATATATTGCATTGTTGGACAGTTTTCACATTACATGATTATCTCAGTATATTTTGGACTGTTACCTCCCTGCGTGGATCAAAGGTAACTATTTTTTTGTTGTTCTTTTTGGAACTAGACATTGCTACTCTGGATGATGGCGGTCATGTCATTGATAGTTGCTGAATATGCACATGCATCTACAAAATGTAGTTTCTCACTATGAATGAAATTACGAATTTTTCCATGGGAGAAAAAAAACAATACATGGAAACCATATAGAAGATGTAAAATAACTTTGTAGCAATGAAACACTTATATAATAAAAGCTTATTGTTTCCCTTTGATTGTGTCAACTGGTAAAAAATCTTGACTACAGGACAAAGTTGCAATCATCATATTTGGGAAGAATTGGTACTTTGTGCAAATAGGACAAATGTTTTTTATACCATTAAAGCTATTTAGACAAATAGCTTTTTCATAATCACCACTGTCGTATTTATGCTTTGCAATTATTTCAAAATTTCTAATAAAAACACCATCATTTGTAACAATTTTTTTCCTCATGTTGTTCGATAAATTGTGTTGGCACAAGCAATTTTATTGTCATTTCGGCTTTCTTATCTATTAAATCTGTACAAAGTATTTATTTTGTCTTATTTTCTTTGTCCAAAAAATGTCTATATGTAACTAAGACAATGTCATGAAAATTGCTGCTTGATATATTGTTATTGATATCTTCAATCAATAATGGCATAGACTCGATCTCTTTTTTCCTATTCATGAGCATTGAATTGAAATTAATTCAAGAAAACAAAAAGAAATTTGATGTACAGTTAACTAAATGTAGACAAAATTACCTTTTTGCTTTTGTTTATACTTTGCTTTTGGTTCCTTTTTTTGGTCTCCTATGATATTTGTTTATGTAATAGTGCTCATTGATATCTCTACTTTGTCATCCATGTCTACTGTCACATCATTCAAACTCAATATTTTTTGTCTGTTCCCAAATAATATATTGAAATCATCGTTTAAATGGACACTATAATTGATACCGAGTAAAAACTGAATAATGACGAATGACATATCACAATTGTAGTTTGCAGATTTATGTGGTGCAATTTTTGAGATAGAGAGCTCGGAAATTCCACAGTCTACATTTTTAAGTCTACTTTTCGAGTCTAGAACAAGACTCATTTTCAGGACTAAATCTACAAAGAAGAGAAAAGATGAAGTTTATAAATATGAGATGCCACACAATTAGGGTTGGGGAGCCCACCAGTGAAAGAGATTTTTTATTTAATTAGGATTTTTATTTCTATTTATTCATTTACATTATAAGTATATGATTTTGATTTTTGTTTTCACATTTAATTAGTAAATTTTATTTTATAATTCTCTTTTTACATTTAGCATAGTTAATTTTTCATAATAATAATGGTTTGAATTTTGGTTTTTATAAACTAATGTATTAGATAATGTTAATATATTATAATATAGATCCTATTAATACTAATTAATTTAATATAATTCATATCAGTACCATATTCTAATATAAATCTTATTCATACCTATTATAAGTATATGGCTTTAGTACGATTTTTAATAAGCTAATGTTATTAATTTATTAGCTTTATGATAATGTATTTTAATATAAATTTCATTCCTACTTAATTTAAGAGATCATGTTATTATCTTCATAATAACATGATCTCTTAAATTAAGTAGGAATGAAATTTATATTAAAATACATTATCATAAAGCTAATAAATTAATAACATTAGCTTATTAAAAATCGTACTAAAGCCATATACTTATAATAGGTATGAATAAGATTTATATTAGAATATGGTACTGATATGAATTATATTAAATTAATTAGTATTAATAGGATCTATATTATAATATATTAACATAATCTAATACATTAGTTTATAAAAATCAAAATTCAAATAATTATTATTATGAAAAATTAACTCTATACTAAATGTCAAAAAAAAACTATAAAATAAAACTTACTAATTAAATGTGAAAAAAAAATCAAAATCATATACTTATAATGTCAATGAATAAATAAAAATAAAAATCTTAATTAAATAAAAAAAATAACTTTTACTGGTCGGCTTCCTAACCCTAACTGTGTGGCATCTCATATTTATAACCTCCATCTTTTCTTTTCTTTGTAGATTTAGTCCTGAAGATAAGTCTTATTCTAGACTCGAAACGAAGACTTAAAAATGCACACTGTGGAATTTCTGAGCTCTCCATCTCAAAGACATATCACAAATTCATTACTAATGTATATTCTAATATCAGGTCCATAGTTACTAGATAGAATCTAATTTCTATGCATATACGTAAAATACTAAATAGATTTTAATTTCAATAGACACAAATGTTTTATAGAAATATTCAATGTACATGTTTCCTTGTAATTGTTTTCCTGGATTCGAATCTCTAAGTGTTATATGTTTCCTAAAAATTGAAAAAGTCTTGTTTTTAGTTATAGTACATAAAAAATAGAGCTAAAAAACACAGAGTTGTATAATGTAAAAATAATAAAATGACAATAAATAGAATAAAAACACACCTCTTAGCAAAGTTATAATTGTATTTAACTGTATTTGTTATACTTATGTTCATTTTCTTTTATCTAATGATATGAATTAGATCAAATATATAGAAATAAGAAAAATAAGAGGTTCTAATTATGTAGCACAAAAACAATTCAAACATAACCACTACACGATAATAACATATATTGTATAAATGTGTTTATCACTCTCACATTATCCACTTTTTGAACTCTACACTTCATTGCTACATGATTGTAAAGTGTGTTTTATAAGCGCTCTAAGTACTCGCATATAGAAGAAAAAATGCATTTTTTATCTAATGAAAATGCTACACGTTTTGCACCTTTGTTCGAAATGAGCTTGCAGAGAAAATCCCTTACGCTATGCAGCTGCCAAAAAAATGTTGTACAGTCCGGACGAGAAACCTATTTGTAACCAGCTCCCACAAAAAGTAATCAAACATGCATTCATAACATATATGCTAAAAAAATTGCATGATAAACACCTTTTGAATGCTCCTACAGACAACATAACTAGAATTAGTGGTTATAATTGTCACATTACCTTTTAAATTTTCAACATATGCATTAGATACTAATTAAAGACAAGCCTCGTTCAACCAACATAAATTTAGAAATAATATTTCCAAATATTAGAAAATGATTTTTGAACTTATAGGAAAATAGGAATATTCAACATTTTCCCAAAACTATGGTTAATACATTGACACAAATAATCGTTAGTCAATGAACTTCGACCTGCAAATAGAAAAAATCGTATTAAAAAATAATCGATAGTCAACGGAAATTGACCGCAAGGCAAGTGCTATAGTCCCTAGCAAGGAAATGACTAAATAATAATAGTAATAATAAAATCGGCAAAATAATGGACAGTCAACACACTTCGACTATGAAGAGAGTGTTACTAATAAAAAATTATCCTTAAATAAATTTGATTTTCTCATAAAGTTAAAGTTAAATTTGATTTGGTCATAGTCAATGTTTCAGTGTGTGGAACTTTCACTATGCAAATGAAGCTTCCTTTGCACAATGAAAGCTTTCATTGTAAGCTTCGCACAAGGAAAGCTTTCCTTGTGCACTGTGAAACAAACTCTTGCAATCAAGGTTCTTAGTTTGCACCGCAAGCTTATTATCACAAAAACAATGTGTATTCTCGACGTGTCTTTTGACAAGTTAAATATTTAATTATTAACTAAATATTTAAAACTTTCATAGCATTTTTTATATGTGTAGAGGGAATATGTATATACGGAGCCTTGCATAAGTTTTTTAAATTCTTATTTGCTTAAAGAAAAGAAAATGTGCATTTGTATAACTAAATTAATTACAATGACTAATTTAGATTGATAAAATTTATTATTAAATAAATTTGATTTAGTCATAAAGTTAAACTTAAATTTTATTTCGCCATAGTCAATGTTTCATTGTGCATAGCGACTTATATTAATGTGCTTATATTATTGCACATAGGTGCAGAGAAAATATCGTTGATAAATTATGCAAAGTACTTAAACATAATATGGAGTCTTGAGACTTGTTTAACATCTCTAGAAAACAAAATTTGAGTTTAATATTATTTGACAATGATTGTTGTACTTTTCAGTTTAACTCAAAGTATCTAAAATTTACAAGGCAAAATCAAAGCCACCAATGTTACATTGTTATTTTGTTTAATTAGGCTAGTTTTGTGATATGCAGAGGAAATAAAAAAGTTGTGGGGGAAGTGCGTCAAAAAGGAGGTGCGGAGAAATTGGGAACAAATATGTGGAATTAGATTTGAAATATTATTTTAATATGAAATATGGGAAAATGAACACAAGTAGAACATATACAGTTAAAAACAATGATAACTTTGCTACGAGGTGCACTTTTGCTCGAAATTTTCTCATTTGATTATTATTACATTATACACGTCTGTGTTTTGTTGCTATAGTTCTTATTTACTCTGTGATATGCAATGTTGTATACAGAAATACATGTGGAAATGTATATAAGCATATGAAACATTAAATAACAATGTTTATGTTCCCTGCCCTGCACAATCATTCTTCCACACAAAAAAGACACTTCACTTAATATTGCATGAAATTGTAAATAGAAGCGCCATATTTCCACTCCTAATAAGCAATACCAAATGTAAATTTTCAATAGCCTTGCGTCAACGTCTCCTAAATAATTCTCCATGAGTACTTCTTTGAAAGTATTTCCACTTCGAAACTTTCCCTGTCTCTTTCGAATACGCTATTAGTATTAATTAATTATGCATATGCATATTAATTAATTAATTATGTTTCAAGAAAACTGGAAAAAGTCTTTCCACTCGAGAACTTGCCTTGTCTCCTTTGAATCTTCTATATCCAACTGCTTTGCATATATCAAACAAAGCATGAAATTGTAATAAGGATCTATATAATATTTAAACACTTTGCACAATGTATCAATGTTACTTGTTCCACACCTCCACACAATAATATAAGCACATTAATATAATTCATAATATGATCTAATTTAAAATGTGATATTCTCTGAGCACTTTCTCTTGCTAAGTAAATTTCTCCTACAATGTTAAATTAGCCTTATGCAAAATGCAAAGGAAGAAAGCTTGACTTGATATAGCCCTTGTGCCATCCACACTTCCCACACACCCTTTCTCCTTACAACAAAATAATAGCAGTTAGCCCCTCCCCTCACTTATGTAAGGGACATGCAACCCCGTTAGTTTTAGCATATTTGAACTTTTTAAGCATTCCACACAATGTATCAATGTTACTTGTTCCACACCTATGCACAATAATATGAGCACATTAATATACGTCATAATATGATTTTAATTTATAACATGATATTCTTTGATCACTTCCTCTTGCTAAGTAAATTCTTCTATAGTGTTAAATTAGTCTTATGTGGAATGCAAAAGAAGAAAGTTTGACTCAATATAGTCCTTGCTCCCACACTTCCTACACATCTTTTCTCTGCATAACAAAATAATAATAGTTAGCCCCTCCCCCTCCCCCCTCGCTTACGTGAAGGGCCTACAACCTCGCCAGTTTTGGCATTTTTGGACAAAGCAATAGCAGTGTCAGACATAACATTGTTAGAACACTCACCATTTTAATGGCCACTCACAAAATTAGCATTTTTTTATTTTAAAATGATTTTTCAAGCACTGACAAATAGCGAAAATACTACACAAGGGGAATTATATTCCATCAAGCCTCACTTGTCCAATGGAAAATTAGAAATAAAATTTCCATATTTTTTTAAAAATTTACAAAAAAAATAAGAATATTTAGCATTTTTCTTAAACTTTGGTTAATATTGCAAAAACTCAGCAAAATAATTGATAATCAACAAACATTGATCACAAGACTAAGGTTATAATCCCTGACAAAGCAAAAACTAATAAAGTCATTATTATCTACAACAAATTTCTATAAATTTAATTGACACTTAACCTGTAAAAACACTTAAACTAATTACTTTTAACCAAAACTAAATATATATATATATAAAACTAATTTCACTCAACACATTAAAGTTCAAATTCCACAAATTACAAGTCAATACAATGAAACAATGACCTCGTGTAGATGTTAGTTTACAATTTTCTTCCATTTGTACTTCGGATCATGAATAGTTAAAATATATTTATAATTGTCACCCTATAATAAGGAATCACTCATTGATTTTCAAATAAAATCTACTCTAATATAGTAAATTAAAATATGTTATGGATTAGGAACGTTATGTCTACTCAAGTCAAATTCAAGGGGAAAACAATTTCATTGGAATCGTGACAAGAAAGAGATAATTCAAAGCAATAGTGATATATGGTGATACATGGTATTCAATTGACAATCGAACAAAATACAAAACACAAGTAGAATTAATATGTATTTACAGATTTATAATTGAGTTGAAAGATTTATTTTATATCCTAGAGTGATCTGTAATGTTGTTGGTCTATTATAAAGTTGAAATTTTGTTATATTGGTTAAAATACAAATTTAAAAATTTAAAAATTAAATAATTATACAAAATATTTAAATAATATAGGTTTATAAATAAATTGCATGTGAAGAAATTCAATTTTTTTCGATTCATGTTAAATCTGTATTTAATATAGATTTACACTGGTTTAAGTATTAAATCACTCAAAAAGTATAGAAAAATAGTTACAAAAATTATTAGTGAAATCCATTAATAAAAACTCTAGTATTATAATATCTAGTTATAAAATTATTTTTATTTTTTATTTTTATGAGAGAATAAATCAAGTGGACAAAAAATATCGGTGCATAGAAAAGATTCACTCCAACAGATTGCACAACCTATGCCTCAATTCACCATCACTAGGTTATAAAAAGCCAAATACATGGATCCCTCATATTATATCACCTATAAAAGTATTTAACTAATTAATGAAAAAATAAAAAATTATACTAGTGTAAAATACAATCAAGGTAAAACTGTAAAAAAAATTGATTAAACTAGTAGGTAGCTAATGTAAAAAGTCTCATTTTCAACTATTGGGACTGAGAGTTAACTACAACAGCTAATTAGATAGAGTAAATGATAGTCAAGCTTCGCATAATAATGTGTTTTATTAATACATGTTAATTGAAATATTCAAATGAATTTATTAATTTCAAAAGTTTATAAATGTAGAAATGAATTCAATACTTTGAAAAATCTTAAATTATTTGGATTGTGTAAATTAATAAGTTAAAATTATAATTTTCTCAATTTTAATTGGATTGATCAAAAATTATTTAGAAAAATACAAAAACGTTACAATGTTAAATTAGTGCTCCATGCCACTTTATCTCACATGATGCTTTCAAGAAAATAGTTGAAGTGGCAAATTTAAATTAATGCTTTAATTTATTCACACCACTCTATCTAACATAGTGCTTTGGAGACAATAGATGGAGTGGTACTTTTTTTTCCAATTTTTTTTTTCAAAGTCTCCAAAACTCCTTGGAGATTGCACATATTTATTACAAATTGTTGTACCATAAATGAAAGTCTCTGAACAATTTTAACCATTTATGCTCCAAAGGAAAATCTTATAATCTAATTGCAATAGTTCCTCAACTAGTCTTATGAGCCAATTCCAATGCTAATGGTTATAACACAATGCATGTTATTTAAAAATTATGAAAACAAATTTTGGCTTTCAAAATATTTTATTTAACATTGAAATTTCTTAATAGACAAATAAAAAACCAATATATATCGAGACTAAATAAATTGCTTTCCAACCCCAAGGGTTAGTTCAGTTGGTCAAAATCAGTGCCTCACCATCGGGAGGTCATAGGGTCCAATCTCCTCGAAGCCCTTGGGGTCAGGCCTTGCTAGTGGGCCACAGGGATAGATTTTCTTCAGGGTCGATCGACCCAGATTTTTCCGTGGATGTAGCACTACCCATTGACCAGGGTGTTCGTGAACCACAGCCAAAAAGTCAATAATGGAGCTAGAGAAGTTATATAGGATATTACATGATTTTAAAGATAAATAGCTTGAATGGAATAGTTGCTGTAACAACCACTTATAATAAAACATAAAAATTTAAATTTAGTTAAAAAATAACCTTTCCTTTTAAAATTCATTTTTTTATTGGATCAACAATTTACAAACAAAGACCAGCAAAGTTTCTAATTCAATTTCATTAAAAATCTAATGGAAATTATATAATTACAAGTATGAACTCCCTCAATTATGGAGGAAATTTGTTACAAGAGTTATATATATATATATATATATATATATATATATATATATATATGAACCTTTTCAAATCAATTAATATTTTTAAGAACGCTAAACCTATTGAAACTTTGTCATGCAAAATTCAAACATAATTCATTTGAAATTTAACATATTGTGAAGGATTTTTATCAAGTTACTCCAATTTGAGTGAACTATAAATATTATCTAAATTTACTTCAAAATTTTTATTCTATAGAATTTGATTTAAAAAATGTCCAAAATCCATTTTATTGTTGAGAAATGGCAATAATAAATTCGAGTTTAATTTTTCCTTGAATTAAACTGTGAATTAAATTCGAATTTTATTCTCATAGCAACTTAAAATAGTTAAATTAAGTTTATTAAACTTACTTAACTTAGGAAATTCGAGTTGGAAGTCTTTTGGAAGTCATGTATATGTTCTCCCTACTTTGTAGGAGTCCAGTGTGAGTTAATTGTAAGTTGTAATATAGAAGACTTAGTTTCATGAGTCTGTTCAGTGAAATTATTTCTCAAACTAATTGAGAGAACTAATAATGAGATAACAGTTAGTGGTGACACTAATGAACTCCACCAGTGCTACTCTAGTTAACTAAATATTTACTCATCAGAAACTCATGCATGTCAATTCTAAAAAAGAACCAGTTGAGACTAGAGTGCAGGGACAATGTACTATTTGTTTTATATTTTTCTAGGTTTCACTGATAGTTCATGCAATTAGGAACTGATCCTTGAGGGATTGCGCTATTTTTAGAGGCTTTATTTCCCTTTAAATACAAGCTATTCTTCATAGGAATTACACATTGGAATAGAGACTTGGAGAGCTTGTGAAGAGGCTAAGTTTTGGCCTTGAGCTTGCTTATGATTTGGAGATTAAATTTTTTGAGTGCTGGGATTGTTCTAAAGAAAACAAGCATTGTAATTTCATCTTGATTTTCCAGATTAATACAAAATAGATAGTAGGGTTTTGAGTTGTGGCTTTCCCCGGATATTTATTGTGTTATGTGCCTTTGATTCTCTCCCTCTATTGATTATTATTTGCTTGATGTTTATGGGCTACCACTGTAAAGAGTAGAAGTAGATTCTTTTCTCTTTCTTTAGCAAATTGCATTAGCTTGTGAATTTACAGGATTTTCTACATGGCATTAGAGCAATATTGTTTTTTGGGCCAAGAGTTTGCAAAGCAGAACTGAGAATTTCTGTGCAAAATTTTCAAAAATAAATTTCATCTTTGGATTCATTGGGAAAAGATACCCGAATTAAAAAAAAAAATCAACCGAATCGGAGTTTGGATGAGGGAGATATCATTGATTTAAAATCAGCTCTCTGGAGGAGATTTCAAAGTTTTGAGTTTCTGGGTTACAGGTGAAAGTTGAATTTGCAATACATACTTTAGGATTGATAGATGGTGTTCCATGGGTTGAGGCTTGAGTATGCCTTGGAAGGCAGCTCGAATTTCATAGCCTGGAGGGACAGGATGGAGGCTGTGTTAGAGGACAATGGATTGAAGGAATTTGTTTAACAAGCAATTCCTAAGCCAATATCTACAAATGCACGGAACTTGGCTGAGGAGAGGAAGTGTGTGGTGAAGGCAAGGTGGATAATCCTTGAGGGAGTTTGAGATCATATTGTCTCGAGTCTCCATGGAAAGGAAACCCCGCATTCTATTTGGAAAACATTAACGGACATGTATCAGAATAGAAGTGATCAAAGGAAGTTGGCACTGAAGGATAAACTTCATAAAATCAAGATGGAGAAAGGCGAGACAATCCCAAAGTACTTGACCAAGTTCACTTAATGTCGAGATGAACTTGGAAGTATTGGAATCATGGTTTCCGAGGAGGATATGGTGAGCCTTGCTTTCTTGGACTCCCAAAGAGTTGGCATAGTTATCAAGACTCTATCAATGGTCGGGAGAAGCTGCCAGATTGGGAACAACTATGGTTGAATTTTATGCAGGATGAGATCAGGAGGAACACCAGGGATGGACCTTCATCAAATATTGATGATGAAGAGAACTATGCCTTAGTGATTAAGGCGAGGAAGGGGAAAGGTAAAATTTCCCATTCCAAATCAGATTCTTATCATGGAGGTAAGAAGAAGGACATGACGAAAGTTAAATGCTTTCATTGTCACAAGATGGGACACTTTGCTACAAATTGTCCATTGAAGAAGTCCAAGGAGAACTCCTCAAGAGTAGTGGGTGAGGCTTTGGCCTCCCAATTCGAATTGGACTTTTACCTCATTTCATGCATAGTGTCTTCAATGATGGGGAGTGTCTGGTACTTAGACAATGGAGCTTCTTTCCACATGAATGGCGACAAAGAGTTATTCAGTGAACTATAGGAGAAAGATATCAAGATGCATATCAAGATTCATATCAAGATTGGTGATGAAGGTAATTATAGTGTTACTGGTGTGGGCACTATTACTTTTCAAAGGGAGCATGCGGCTCCACTCAACTTGAAGAATGTTATGCATGTACCCGGATTGATGAAGAACTTGGTATTCGTTGACATGCTTGAGGATAGAGGCTATGATGTGATCTTTTTGAAAGGAAAATCATTCCTTCGACACATAGCCACAAGTCAAGTAAAGAAGATTGGGTTTCAAGTTTAGAATCTCTATAGTAAAGAGGTAGAGGATTGTGTTTCTTTGAGTTCAAAAGTGGAAAAGATGTTGAGCCGAGACATTGGTGAGTTGTGGCACAGGTGATTGGGCCACTTGCATCATGGGGCTTTGAAGATATTGCAGCAAATCTCTACTGATCTTCCCAAAGGTATGCTTGAGAAAGTTGATACATGCAAGGGTTGTACTTTGGGAAAATACACCAAGTCTTCCTTTGGAGATAGAGACAGCCGAGCAGAGTCTATTATAGAGAGAGTCCATTCAGATGTGCGTGGACCATTCTCGACAGCATCCATGGCCAAACACAGGTATTATGTTATATTTATTGATGATTATTCTGGTAAATGCTGGGTATTTTTTATGCAGAAAAAAGATCAAACTTTCACAAAGTTTTGTGAGTTCAAAGCATTGGTAGAGAAAGACTATGGCAAGAAGGTTAAATCTCTATGAAGTGATAATGGTGGTGAGTATGTCTGCAATGAGTTTAAGAAATTTTGTGCAGGGAAAGGGATTAAACGAGAGTTGATGGCACCCCATAACCCTCAACAGAATGGGGTTGCCGAAAGGAAGAACAAGAGCATATTAGGGGCAGTAAGGGCGATGTTGCATGATCAGGGCCTACCACTACACTTGTGGGTTGAGACATGCAACACATCAGTTTATGTTCAAAACTGTAGCCCACATTAGGTACTTGAGATGAAGACACCAGAGGAGGCTTATTCTGATAAGAGGCCAGATGTTGGTCATTTCAGGATTTTTGGGTCATTAGTTTATTTCCATGTGACCAAAGATGCATGGAAGAAGCTTGAGCCAATAACAGAGTTGGGGATCTTTGTGGGATACACTGATACACCCCACAACTATCAGGTGTACATGCCGACCAGTCGTATGATAGTGGTTCGCAAGGGTATCAAGTTCGATAAGGAGAAGGCCATGCGAGTATCCCTTGAGAGGGAGCTTGAGTTACATGTGGATGATGATATTTTAGCTCCTAAGGTTGAGGGGCCTCAGATTGATGTGGATCAACCACATGCATAGGTTTAGAGAGTGGAAAAATCCACTTAGGCAAAGTCTTCAAGAGAGGGAAGAAAGCCCACTAGAGAGGCTGATAGATTGTTGGATGATGCATGGGAGAATGTGGGAGCACCCTCTTCTCAGTGCAGACAGAGGAGGTCACCAGAGAGGTACACTGGATACATGGCACTTATGGGTGCATGTGTTGTGACAAAGCCATATTCCTTTCAGGAAGCAGTGCAACAGTCAGTTTGGGTTGAGGCGATGGTGGAGGAGTATGCCTCCATAGTTTGAAACAGTGTTTGGAATGTGGTCCCGAGACCGGAGTACAAGTCAGTTGGGAGCTCCTGTTGGCTTTAAAAGGTAAAGAAAGCTGCAGATGGTAGTATGGAGAAGCATAAGGCCAGATTTGTGGCCCATGGCTTTTCACAAGTAGAGGGGGTTGACTATGATGAGACCTTTGCTCCTGTTGCAAGGTACTCGTCAATTAGATCTATTTTGGCACTATCAACACATATGGATTGGAAGATCCATCAGATGGATGTGAAGAATGCCTTCCTCAATGGCATGATTGAGGGATAGGTGTACATAGAGAAGCCCGAAGGTTTTGAAACCTTAGACCATGAGTCGCATGTGTACCGACTCAAGAGAACGTTGTATGGGCTGAAGAAAGCACCCCGTGCTTGGTACACTAGGATAGATAGCTACTTCACTGGGTTGGGCTTCAAGAAGAGTGAAGCGGATGTGAACCTGTATCACATAGTGGTGGAAAGTAAGTTGTTGATCATTGTTGATCAAATATTGCAAGGAGGACCTTGCAAGAGATTTTGAGATGAAGGACATGGGGCTCATGCATTACTTTATTGGCATGGAGGTATGGCAGGGATATGGGGAGTTGTTTGTATCTCAGGGAAAGTATGCCAACGAGATACTCAGGAGATTCCACATGGAGAGAAGTAAACCCATGGAGACTCCTCTAGATGGTAACTGGAGGAATGAGGATACAAATTTAGGGGAAGTAGTGGAAGCTATTGTTTACAGGAAGCTTGTGGGTTCACTCATGTACTTGGTGAACACACGACCAAATATGTGCTATGTAATTAACTATATTAGTTAAGTGATGGTTAGGCCTACCAAGCTGTATTGGAAGGCGGCAAAGTATGTATTGAGATACCTCAGAGGCACTACTCATTTTGGGTTATCAGGTACAGACAGACAAAGGGAGTTAAGATTCAAGGCTTCACTGATGCAGACTGGGCAAGGAGTCCATCCGAAAGGAAGAGCACAACAGGAGGGATCTTTAGTATTGGGTCAGCGGCATTTTCTTAGTACAACATGAAACAGAAATTGGTTGCACTCAGTTCAATAGAGGAAGAGTACATGGCTGCAAGTCAGGCAACATGTGAGGCTATCTAGATGAGGAAGATCCTGGTTGGTTTGTTTGGTCATCAGATGGGTCCGACAGTGATTTATTGTGATAATCAGAGTTGTATCAAACTCTCTAAAAATCCAATCTTTCATGATTGGTCCAAGCATATTGATATATGATATCATCATCTCAGAGATTGTGTATTGAGGCGGATCATGTTGTTAGATTACATTCCCATGGAGGAGCAAAATGCTAACATATTGACACAAGCATTGTCAAGATGTAAATTTAAGTTTGACAGAGACAGGATTGGGTAGTTGATAATCCCTTTCTTTTTTAGAGGGAGTGTTGAGAAATGGCAACAAGAAATTCCAGTTTAATTTATACTTGAATTAAACTGTGAATTAAATTTGAATTCTATTCTCATAACAACTTAAAATAGTTAAATTAAGTTTATTAAACTTACTTAACTTAGGAAATTCAAGTTGGAAGTCTTTTGAAAGTCATGTATATGTTCTCCCTACTTTGTAGGAGTTCAATATGATTTAATTGTGAGTTGTAAAATAGAAGGCTAAGTTTCATGAGTCAGTTCAGTGGAAATAGTTCTCAAACTGATTGAGAGAAATAATAGTGAGTTAACAGTTAGTGGTGACACTAATGAAATCCACCAGTGCTACTCTAGTTAACTGAATATTTACTCATTAGAAACTCATGCATGTCGATTCTGAGAAAGACCCAGTTGAGACTAGAGTGCAGGGATAGTGTACTATTTGTTTTAGATTTTTCTGAGTTGCACTGATAGTGCATGCAATCAGGAATTGATCCTTGAGGGATTGCACTATTTTTAGAGGCTTTATTTCCCTTTAAATACAAGCTATCCTTCATAGAAATTACACATTGGAATAGAGACTTGGAGAGCTTGTGAAGAGGCTAAGCTTTGGTCTTGAGCTTGCTTATGAGTTGGAGATCGAATTTTCTAAGTGTTGGGATTGTTCTAGAGAGAACAAGCATTGTAATTTCATCTTGATTTTCCAGATTAAAACAAAATAGATAGTGGGGTTTTGAGCTGTGGCTTTCCCTGGATATTTATTTTGCTATGTGCCTTTGATTCTCTTCTTCTATTGATTATTGTTTGCTTGGTGTTTATGGGATTCTGCTGTAAAGAGTAGAAGTATATTCTTGTCTCTTGCTTTATCAAATTGCATTAGCTTATGAATCTACAAGATTTTCTCCATTTATTAGACATAATTTAGAAAATATATGTACATTAAAAAGTTATCACAATCATTACCATATCAACTAATTTTTTTAGTTCAAACTTTTATTCATTTTTCTGAAAGGGAAAAATCATAATTTCCATTATATTAGAAATGAAAATTACATATCAAAAATTCTGCAAGCTCCTCCAAAAATGAGTTGTTGTATTGACAGAGTAATAAAAAAAATCGAGATATCATCATAAAGACCCATTCTATAAGTTATATAACATATCATATAAAAAAATGCCACTGGACTCCATCCACTAGATCATATACAAAAGTATTACATCAAAAAATCACAACATAAAAGACCATAAGGTTGTCAGGTGAAATCATCTCACATCTCTCGGAGTCTCATCCATAAAAGGTCTATGATAGTACTCATAGTGCTCCATGCCATTTTTTTCTAGTATATTCCATGTCCCCCAAGCCTGTTGTGCTCCTTCCTTGGAAAGGTGATGAGAAATAGTGTTCCTTTCCCTGTATATATGGGTGAAAGTAATGAGTTCAAATTGACCTTTAATTCATAACACTTCATCCAACAATGGCCTAAGTATGTGCACATGACAGACAACAACCTCCCCAGAAACCTGCAACTGATGTCACCCCTTTTTAAAGGCAAAAAGAAGTAGAAGTTTTAAACTGAGCAGTTCGGAAAAATTATTTGTGCCCAAACCAAACCCACGCCTCATCTTGAAAGAACGATTATTGTTTAAGTAAAAGGTGGACCCACCTCCACAAGCACCTCCTTCTTGGTTTGATCTATCAAATTATGCCCATGGACTATCCCGATCAATATATTCTTCCTTGCACATATGGGTTCTATGTCTGATTTCGTCAGTTGGAAGAAGGTCGAAGATTACCATTACTTGAGCCCAAATCTGATCAAGATGAGGTTCCCTATCAGTAAAAATCACATTGTTTCTTCGCAACCAAACTCCCCAATTGATCAAAGGCGCGAGATTTCTTAACTTCAAGGGGGAGTGTTGTCGCTACGACAAAGACCCTCCAAAATTTTGCTGACACTTGAATTTTGGAGCCTACTTATGATCCTAGGATTTGTCATTCCTTGATTATTCATAGTTACTTCATGGTTGGTTTATGTTTCCTCAGATTCCAAGTGTCGAAGTCACTTTCTTATACATGCTCAGTCCTTGAAGAACTCAAAAGTGCAGTTCTTTAAATGCAATCTTAGATAGACATTGCACTTCTCGTGAAGGTGAGGTTTGTGCAATCACTATTGACAGTGACTACGAAATCCATTAGCACAGTGTACTACAAAATCCATGTCGAAAATCAATGTGCACTCTCTGTTGATAGTCTTCCTCACTTCGGTTGCAATTGTAGCATTATTCCAGTGAGTTTTATCAATTGTTGTTTTGTGCACCTTTGTTTTCACTAGTGTCGCTTTCACTTTTGCAATTGTTTTTTTTGCTTGATTTCACTTTGAATAGTGTTGTTTTCATGTTATCTTTGCTCTGGCATGTGTTTCTTGCACTTTCTTTAGATTTTGCAAGTGTTGTTTTCACTTTTTCTTGTTTTCACAAAGTGTTGTATTTTGGTAAGGGAAGTGTCACACATAATAAAAGTGAGTCATTTCTACATTCTTGAAGGGCGGATCTGATGAATTCTTCTACTCTATTATGTTTTATCTATTGTAGAGACATGCATTAGACTCATTCCCCACATTTTTAGCATTGTTTCATTAGTGTCATCACTTGTGTCGCAAAGCATATCTTAAGTGTCACACTTGGAAGTAAGTGTTTTTCTTTTGTCATTTTGTTGAGGACATGTCGATTTTGTGTGGTGAATGCTTCATTGTCAAGTGGTTGATCATCTATAAGTGTGTGATCATGTTCAAGTCATGTTCTGGTTCCATCTCTCAGCCTCTTGGATCCCACACTTAGTCATTTTCTGCAAATGATCCTCATTTGTTCAACCTCCTTCTAACCTGCCTCCCGAAACTACACATTATGCAGTATCAAGCCTCAAAGCTTGTCCTGCCTCTTGGAACTGCGCAATTCATAGCCACTGCCTCCAAGGAATGCACATTGTGTAGTCATAGTGCTCAACTACTGCCTCCTTCCCCTCAAAATTACACAATATTTCTTCCCAGTCAGCCTCTTTATGTGCATTGCACAGTTGCAAGCAACAATTTGTCTCCCTGCTTCCCTAAACTGTGCAACTGTGCAATTCACTGGCTCTCTCTCTCTCTCTCTCTCTCTCTCTCTCTCTCTCTCTCTCTCTCTCTCTCTCTCTCTCTCTCTCTCTCTCTCTCTCTCTCTCTCTCTCGAACTACGCATTCCACAGTTACAGTGGGAAATCCTACCTCACTATGACCCTAAACTATGCAATCCTACTTCTTATCCCTCTAATTGTTGCACATCACGTAGTTGAAATCCTTAGTACCTCACTCTTATCCTCTGGAAATGTGCACTGTAAAATCCCTGAGCCTTCCTCGTAGTCCAGTACTCAGTTCTAGGTCAATTAGTGATTTTCATGAAGAAAGATAGACTAGGGGATTTCCGGACTGATTTTGTCTTGTCATGAGTGAATTTCACTTGTAGGTACTATATCTCAACATGACAAGATGATGCTTAGAGAGGAGAAGGATACTATTTTGAAAGATACTTGTGAAGTTGGAACCATGAAGATTCATCAAGCAAGAAGATGAAGGGAAAATAGAATGCAAAGATCAAGATCGCATAGAAGACTCCACATCTTCAAGCCTTTGGAGGAAGAAGTTAAATAACATGCAACATATATCATGAAGAAACAAAGGTAGAAACAAGAAGATAAGCCTGATGTTGACACATCACTATGAAGTTCCATGTCATCAGTACCAAGTCATGTCTTGTACAAGTGTCATCACAATGTCATGTGTGTCAATGTGTCTTGCCACAACATTTGTGGATGTAATTATGTAATTATCAAAAGGAAAAGGACAAAATGTAATGTGTGGAAGTCCAAGAGTCATATGTGGAATATGTAAAGTCACATGTGGACAAATGAGTCATATAGAAGCTCAAAGGTCATGTAAGAATTTGAAAAGTCATAGTAGAAGCTCAAGAGTCATGAAGGAGGTCAAGAGTCACATGAGAGGTGGAGATTCACCTCATTAGTTATAAATACACCCTCATAACTCAAGCAAAGGGATTTTGGAGCGATATGCTTTGGAGATATAGCCTTAGCTTCTCTAGCTTGGCATAGGAGAGATGTTAATTTAGGTATGTTCTATGCTAGAGCAATTTATTTAAATTTTCACAGTTAGCAATCACATCATCATTAAAGTAAACTGCATATAGAACATAAATATAAATCGCAGAAGACAATCCAAGACAAGAGGACACAAGATGTGGCGCTAGCCAGGGACAAACCCCAATGTGGGGAGGCCCTTGATCAATTCTTCTTTTATGTTCTTCAAAGTTCAACAGAGAAAGAGAGAGAGAGATAGCACATTTACAACAGAAGTCAACGCTTTGAATTTCTATATATATATGACATTAGTTGAAGACATGTTGCTTCAACTGATTCTCCAATGTGACTCCTTCATTTATCATTGTGCTGCATCTGGTCCACTTGCTGCACCACTGCATACTGCACCATGCTGCACTAATCATGATTATCATCATGCTGCCCATGTCCATGATCTTATTCATCATCATGCTGCCCTTTATGTCCATGATCTCATTCATCATCATGCTGCCCTTTATGTCCATGATCTCATTCATCATCATGTTGTTGGGATTATCATCCTTGTTGCACCTCTGAGATACTTGTTCATATCAAGAATACTAGATCTGAATACTGTGATGACTATTGCCACTATATGTCTCCTTTTACAGGTATGCTGAGAAGCTCTTGATCAATACTGAAACCTGCTTCATCATTATGGTTATGTCGAGACAGTAACATATACATCTGTGAGATTGAGATGATACCCAACATAATTTTCATTGTGCAATATGAGTTATGTTGTTCATTGCATCTGAACTGTCACAGGGATACCACCGAGATTTATATTGATTGATTGTGGCTACAAAAGTTCGTTCTAGTGGCCTCATTACCTTACTGTGGCCACCTACAGCTCCCTGCAGCTCTTCCTTATTACTGCGGCTACCCTTTCCTTGATTGTGGTTGTCTATGTCTTGACTGCGACTTCATATACATGATTGTGGCTTCTTCATTTCCAACGGCTTCATCATTTTCACTTGACTGCGGCTACTTCATTTCCTGCGGCTTCGTTATTCCTCAACTGTGGCTACCCTTTCCTTGACTGTGGCTGTCACGGTTATAATTGCCATAAATAGCGTATATATGTATCACGTAGAATGGCCATACATGTATAACGTGTATCTATATATATATATATATATATATATATATATATATATATATATATATAGATATATCGATATAGAATGGCAGAGAGGAATGCGTGAACAAGTCTTGTTGACTCATTGTGTCTTATTGACCCATTGACTGCATTTATATTTCTTCATAAGCCTATTGCTTACTGCGGCTAGGGCATTACTGTGTCTAAGGTATTACTTGCGGCTAGGGCATCAGCTACTTAGCCCAGCATACTCTTAGTGTCTCTCTCCTTCACCAAAAACCCAAATACGTGGAGGGGAGGAGATCACTTGAAGAGTAAGTGTGCGACAAATGACTTCAAATCCTCTTCTATTTATACTAAGACATAGATGATGAGTAGACATGACTATTGGGCTTCTAAGCCTACTCAAGTTGCTGGCTGACTTGACAATTTATTTTATAACATAAATAAATTCATAACTTCATAAATACTTATCGGAATTGGATGATATTTAGATCAATCCTACACCTCTCGATGAGATGGATCCAATAAAAATATTAGCTGCCATAAATAAGATGACCCACATGGAGTTTGGCCCTAGTTGCCAATTTTAACAAGAGAAGATCGAAGCAAGGAGTGACTAAATGTTCCACTATTGGAGCCAGTGTATCACCATTGTAACTGTATACTGGGATCTTTCACCTAATAATCAAAAACTTGTTGAGCCAACACATTTTCATGCATGTATCATGAATATTGCAAGACTATTATTTAGATGTTTGTAGTATATGTTTTGTTCATATGTACTATGGAAATTGAACTATGTCATTGGATTTGGTACTTATCTTGTTGAATGTGTGTTTTATTTTCTTTAATGTTTGTTGTGTCTATGTGAACTATTTCGATAAATAACTAACAAATATTTCCTTTCTTTTTGTGTCTCTCTTAGGACCATACTATTACTTTCCTTATATAGACTCACTCTTACTTCCCTCTCGTGAAAGTCTCCTTTTACACATTGCAATTAGTGTTTCACGATGTCAACTTACTTGTTGATTTCAAAGGTTATGTGCATACTCTCTTATGTTATTCATTGCAGTTGAGGAAAAGCTTTGAGTTATGGTGGTTGAGCTGATACTTCGGATGGCGCTCCTACTCCAAATGGTGTGAGGTATAATTGGGACTTAACATCAGGGTGAGCCCCTTGGTTGATGGATTTCCAACACCATCAACAGGAAGGGAATATTCCAAAAATAAAGCTAAGCTAATGCATAGGACTCCCCCTACCAACTAATACAAATTGATAAATTTTCATAGACGATATTCCATATCTAGAGAGTAAAAGGACAAAGAAGAAAGAGGTGGTCCACTTTCTCCTCCGCTTCTTTACAAAGAAGGCATCAGGCCAGACCCTCAAAGGTCATTTTCATCAAATTGTCACCTGATGGTATCTTGTTTTCCAACAGGCACCACTGAAAAAGTCTTTTTTTTTCTAGACATTTCATTCACCAAACTTCCTTCCACCACCATCCATAAGCACCAAGATCTTTATCACAATATAAATGCAAGTACCCCTCCTTTGGGGTGTATTTTCCAAAGGGTGAATGGATCCATATGATTTCATCTTCTCTTTCTTGGAGTCTAACCTAAGTGATACTAATGTGGGAATATAATGTTTCTAGTGTTAGTGCTAAACTGCAGGTAGATTTACTACACCCACCGACATCCAACCTTGAGACCAAAGTGTGGAGTTTACTAGATCTGCAACCTGGTTAATTTCTTGATACCCTGAGCTATAAGGAATTCCAACATCTCAAGAGGAAGAAAATTATTTGCACCACTTCTTGACCAAGGTTCTTGACCAATATGAACTTTTCTACCCTCACCAACCCTCCAATCCAAACCACCACTTATGACATTGAAAGATTCTACAACCGTTCTCCAAATTGTTGAAACTTTTGATGGTTCTAGATCTAGTCTTCAAGTCCAAGAGGAGTAATGTATTTATATACTACCACATCAGTCTACAGACTGAATGTTGAGATAAGTCACCACCCTACCTTGGTTTCCAATGCTCAAGAGAAAAGGTTAAGTCTTTTTAAGCCCCATCCACCCCATTTTTTGGGCATTGCAATTCTATCCCATTTCACCCATGAGAAGACTCCACCCTCGTTCACCCCTCCCCATAGAAACTGGGTACAACTTTTCCTTATGATATTCAACGTGCCTCTAGGAATCCATGACAAAGCCATCCAATATACGGGGATTGCTTCCAAGCTCGTTTTAATCAACACCAACTTACCTGCATTGGATAACCTTCGATAACTCCGAATTTGAAGCCTTTTATGGCTCTTAGCTTGAAGCCACAACCAATTCGTATTTTTATAATTGTTTGGATTTAGGAAGAAACCCAAATAGATGAGTCCTTCATCAATGTTTTAAATTTAAAAGGAAATAAATCTCATGCATATGTTAGCTCCCCCTCCAAAAATCCATTAGTTGAGATTGAACATTTCTTATCATTTATTTTCACCCCTCTCACTTTGCAAAATAGGTTGAGAATATTTTTTACCGTCATATAATATCGTATGGAACCATCTAGTAACAGAATTATAACATCATCTACAAATAACAAGTGAGAAAATAATAACTCTCCAGCCACCTGAATCCCATGCAAGTCTCCATTTCCTTTCGCTTCCATCATCAAACAACTTAAACCTTCCATGATGAGTAACAACAACAGAGGAAAAAGTGGACACCCCAGCCTGAAACCCCTTTTTGCATGAAATAATTTTGTAGTTGAACCATTTATTAAAACAACAAAGGAGACAAATTAATACAGCACATGATCCAGTTAATAAAACGTATATCGCAACCTAGGTGTGTGAATAAAATATCGAGATATAACCAGCTAGATCGATCACAGGATTTTGAAAAATCTAGCTTTATTACCATTCCCTTTGATTTATTGGAATTTATATGTGTTTAGCTTCTTGGGCTACCTCTATTGCTTCATGTATCTTTTGGTCTTCTAGGAAAGAAAACTGCTCCTTAGATATATTTTGGGACAAAATAGGCTTCAACTAGTTAGTAATGATCTTGGCTATAATCGTGTATATGCACTTTCATAACGTAGTGGGCTTGAAATCATCAAAGGATTTAGGGGTCTATGATTTAGGCATAAGGTTTATGAAGGTGACATTGAAAGCATCATACATTTGATCAATCCATCTAGATCCTTCCACCACATTGACAAGGTCCCTCCCCAGTAGCTTGTAAAATCCCACAAAAAATTCCATCGACCAACCATCCAGCTCTGGGCTCTTATCTTTATTAAATCCATGTAATACCTTTTCCAATTACCTTGCAATCACCATTTCCATCAGAGATATGTTCACCTCCACATCCATGAATCTCAAAAAAATTCTCATGATCTACATAATTTGACCTAAAGAGGCCTCTTGTGGGGCAGTGAACAATGATCTAAAGTGATTGATACCTGTTAGCTCTGCTACAATTTTGAACAGTTGAGGGTCAAGGACAGCTTTGCCATGTTGTATTATGCTAAAAGAAAACTTGTTGCAGTCTTGTCCTTCCCCCTCCTTCATTTTCTCATATTTTCATCACTCCCACTGTTCTTATTTTCTTCCAGAATTCTTCGCAAACCTATATTCCCTTTCGCTCTCGCTTAATCTCTGTATTCCACTGCCTCTGTTTTGTCCTTCTAAAACTCTGCGTAATCCCTGTTATCTCTGTTTTCTCCATAAAACTCTTTCATTTTCGTTTAAAACCCCTAAATCTGACAAAACCCTTTTAGGCCCCTTTTCTTGCGTGCTAAACCTTATCCACTTCTCCGCCATCGATCGCAGCCATCGCAAGATCCGACGGCAGTCGCACCTTCCCCTGCCGAGACCTGCATGCGCGTTAACTTGCGGGGGCGGCGGTTTTCATCTGCCACGTGTTGCTTTCTTATTCGATCGCGGTGGTTTATACGGAAACCACTGAGCTCGGTAGGCGGTGCGGGGAATACCGCCCACTACGCAAAACTGCCATCCCCGCCATTTAAACCTCGTGCACCTTTCGCGCATGATCACCGTTGGATCTGCCCGACTGCGATCCAACGACTGACGATTGTCTTCGCTTGTTCGCCTCCAGATTCCTCCCGCCAATGATCTCTGCCGTTCATTTGCTTGATCCAATGGATGCTGTTTGTTCCCTGATCTTCTCATGCCTCCACCATTCTGTGTACACCCATTGCATACTCTGTGCTCCAGGGAAAATTTTAAGAACCCCCCCTAAATTTACATGTATAATAAATGGGCGAATCTCCATGGTATATAGGAAAAATGGAAGGCGATTTTATCAATAATATGATATGTATATATAATTTTTTGGCGAATCTCTCACCAGGCATGGCGAATATTTTACTCAATTATAAAATCTTGTGTTTATTGAATACACAAATGAAATCACTGCATTTCTTTAAAATATCTTTTGAAATCAAAATTACCGAAATTACATATCGATAACCTAGTGGGTGTAGGACAAAATTCACCCATGCCATTCACAGAAAGCATGAGAAAAAACCTAATATTATATATAAAACCAAGAAAAATTCAAATTCATCACTTCTAGGGACCTTGTAACCACCCTGCCAAGACCTCGTAACCACCCTGCCAATACACAAGTATGTTCCTGTTTGCAATTAGAAAAATTACCCAAATTACAATTTGTTTACTCCACTTCTAGGGACCTCGTAACCACCCTGCCAATACACTTCCCGTTTGCAATTAGAAAAATTACCCAAATTACAATCTGTTTACTCCAGCATATGTTGGAAAGTTATAGAAGGATGACTAGTGCAATCAATCCATTCCTTTTAGCCCTGGGTTTGTTTCAGTTTAAAACAGAAGTATACACATATACTTGTCCAATGTCTATGCTTTAACCATTCACCTTAAGATGTTTTTACAATATAATTTCCTAAGTCTATTTAATATCTTCATTATCATAAAAACCAACCTATATCCATCTTAACTCCACATCTACCACTCTTAGGGGGATGAAATCTATTTATCCCTCTGAGCACTTGGTAGACCCAGAATTAAGATGGATCTAAGATAGAATTTCCCCTTTAAATAGTCTATGCTCACATGAATACCATGGGTCAATACCATGGGTTATCATAAACCTGGAGCTTAAAAATTACTATTAGTAATTTATAAAAATTAATAAAATTAATAGTTGATTTTTATTTTATTTTTATTTTAACCAAGCTAAAATGTTTAACATACATTAAGTTACAACATCCATTTTTACTCTTGATCGGATCAAATATTTTTTCACTCTATGCTAGTTTGCATATCATGATATTTGATACCTCTCGGGGGTTAGTAGATCCAGAGTAAAGATGGATCTATGCTGGTTTAATTCCCCCATTTAAATAGGCTACATTCCAAGTGAATACCATGGGTCAATACCATGTGCCATTTTGGTGAATACCATGGGTCAATACCATGTACCATTTTTATTTTTATTAATACTAATATTAGGGTTAATAATGTGTTTTGCATGGTATTAATAACAATCTATTCCATGGTATTTGTCCCATAGTATAAATATAAGGTGACTTAAGGAGTAAATATAAAAAAGATGTTTTATTTGTTTGCCATACCTCTCGTTTATTTATATTTTTATTAATTTACCATACCATTCATAAATACAAGGTGACTTATGGAGTAAATATAAAAAAATGTTTTATTTGTTTACCATACCTCTCGCTTATTTATATTTTTATTAATTTACCATACCTATTTTACAAATATGGTATTTGGCCCATAGGATTCACTTAAATAAATCTCTTTCCATACCTTTCGCTTATTTATTTTTTTATTAATTTACCATACCTCTTTTACAAATATGGTATTTGGCCCATAGGATTCACTTAAATAAACCTCTTTCTTGAGCCTTCATAAATAGAACGAGGGTTATGGACTAAATATAAAAAGAGGTTTTATTTATTTACCATGCGTCTAGTTTATTTATATTTTTATTTATTTACCATACCTTTTGAGTAAGTATAAAAAAACGTTTTATTTATTTACCATACCTCCACTTTACTTATATTTTTATTTGTTTACACCCTTGCATGTATATAAGGTGACTTATGGAGTAGATATAAAAAATGCTTTATTTATTTACCATACCTCTCATTTATTTATATTTTTATTAATTTACCATACCTCTTTTATAAATATGGTATTTGGGCCTTTGGCCCATAGGATTCACTTAAATAAAACCTATTCTTGAAAATGGGCGAATGGAAGGTTGTAACTCCTAATTTCAAGGGCTAAATTTACCTTTTTTACCCTCTCCCTTAAAATAAGGTGGGCTATTTGAGGTGATTTGTAAAAATGTACTATGATACAAAATATTCGCCCACTAAAAATTTAAAACCCCTTAATTTCGCCAAAGGGCGAACATTCGCCCCTAAAATCACCCCTACTATGCTCCCGAAACACGAATATGGCTGGCTACCAGTCCCTGTACTGCCTATATTAAATCTTCAAACTACCTCATTCAAGAAGTAGCATGGCCGAGGACAAAAAGCACTGCCTCGAGTAGTTAAAAGCATTGAATGGTTATGGGTTTCATTCATTATTCACTCCAGCTGCCAGAGAAGGACTGCAGAACACTAGAGAAAGGTCGATTTGTCCATTAAAGCAGCAAATCATGGCAGAGGACCATTCCAAAGAGTTAATATGGTTGTTGGCCCGTTATTTTCCTTCCTCGTATAACACAGCAAAGTGTTTTTGTAATCAACTTCTATATATATCTAGAAGACAGAATGTAATAGGTTGATGAGTGTTATTTTGTTGTAAGGTTCAACTTCTGGAGATTGTAACTACTGTGATACCTGCATCATCTGGTCTTCATTTTTAGCTAATGCAAGCTTCTTTTGCTGTTAATTGCTCAGTTTCCACTTCTTCTTCTTTGTTCCAGGCTATTCCTGTTATACATTTATTTATGTGTTGTAGATGTTTAGCATTAGAGGGGCTGTCATCCCACCTCTGTGTTAGAATCTAGCTTGTATCATTGAATTTATATGCAGGTTTCTATTGTTTTAATGCCAGAGAGTTGTCATCCTGTTTGTGTATTAGGAAACAGATTTGCAGACCTTTTAACTGGTTGCAGCTAGCCATCGCAGGGTCCTGTGCATCTGCTGGTGTAATCAGTATTCTCCATCTTTGCATTTTCCTTAAACTGTGAGTAATTGGTGGTCTAAAGCCTAGTAGTTTGGGGGTGCTCACCCATGTCTGGGGTCAAGCACAGTAGAAGTGGTTATCTCGCTTGAATATGCAGCATTTCTTTCATTCATCCATCATTTTTCCAACTTTTTGTTGAGTTTGTAATGTTCCTGAGCATCTCTGATATACAAACTAGGAGAGTTTCTTGGGGTGATAACATTAATTGGCGTCGTTTCCGGGGAGAGGAGAATTGAAGCTCAGCTTCCTTGGGAGAAAGACACAGTTTCAAGATTTGATGATAGACAAGGTTTGAACACATATTTTGGTTGTAATCATCTATTTGGCGACTCCATTGGAGGAATACCAACCTTTGGTGACTCCACATTGCAGTTTTGGCGCAGTTGGTGAGGCATGCTTGGACAAATCTTTAGAAATCATCAGCTGAACTAGTGCCTGATCCTGAGAAGATCGTTAAGCAGAAGAAAATATCACAATAAGGAGCACTATGATCAGGTAAGCCTTAAAAGTTCCATGTATCTCTGTTAGTGAATGTCACCTTCAAAGATTCATTTAGCTCCTTAGTCATTCATTTCCCTTTCGGACCTCAATTGAAAGAAACATCCATGTTGTCTGTTATATTCCTCTGTTTCTGTCATACTCTTCATTGATTCATACAAATCAGCCCACCAGCATCCTTTCATACACCCGAGCCATGGCAAGTCAGCAAGCTCTCACAAAGATAGAAAGAATAGTTGCTACTAGGTATGGACCCCTGGTCTTGCCTATCCCTTTGAATGCCATGCCTGCAGGAGATTATCAAGAATTTATGCCTAAGTTTACTGGTACAGAAGGAGTATCGGTAGAAGAGCACCTTGAATCTTTTTATTGTTATGCTGATAATCTAGATATTAATGAAGAGGATGTCTAGATGAGGGTTTTTGTCCAAAGCCTAGATGGGGAAGCTAGAAAATGGTTTAGAGAATTACCCCCTAGGTCTATTGCAGACATTGAGGCCCTAGATGATGTGTTCCTAAAGCACTGGGGGAATAATAAAGATCTGCTCTTTTATCATGATGAATTTGGGAACTTGCAGAGAGAAGATGGTGAGCTGCTGTCTGATTTCAACATCAGATTCAATCATATGTACAACAGAATGCCAGCTGAAGTAAAGCCCACCCCTGCTTCTGCTATGCTCACTTATGCCAATGCCTTTGATTCTCAGTTCTGCCTGCTGTTAAGAGAAAGGAGATGTGCTTCTTTGGCTGATTTACAAAACACAGCCTTTGAGATGGAAGAAAACATCATTGCTGCAGAGAGATTTGAGGGTAATGCCGAAAGGAGAAGACAGGGAGGTGAATCCTCATCATCCTAAGAACCTGAGATCGATGAATTAGCTAGGATGATTGAGTTTTTGGCCTCTAAAGTTTCCAAACTAAAGGCTGAGTAGTATTCTGAAGAAGTAGGTGTTCCTTGTGACTTTTCTCTTCCAAAGCCAAATCCATACAGAGAAAAACAGGAGCAGTTGCAGATTTTGCAAAGAGGCAGAGATGCAAACGAAGATCAAAGGGTGAAGACCCTTTGTTAGAATTTAGCCATGGAGGAAGAGAAGCCTGAAGAAGACGAGGAGGTCCATGGTTTGGGAGGTGCTCCTTTCCTAACCAGAGCTACATATAAAGAAGCATTATCCAATGGCACTGCTTGTGAGTTTGTTGTAGCTGTAGAACAACAAGCTGATCAGTAGAAGCAGTCAGTAGTAAGTCATATCAACCTCCAAGAATTTGTGCCCGAAGCTAGCTCATCTTCACATGGCTATGCAGATCTGCAAATTAGCCAGCCTGCTATCATTCCCAGCACAATGATCAATAAGGGAGAAGAGAGCTCCCCATCATCTTTTGTCCCTCTGTCTGCTCAAGTAGCAATCCCTCAAAGTTGCCCCTTAAACACTGAGGCAGAACAAAATTCAATGATCAAGGCTGAAACTGATCATCTTAGTCTTGATATTTTGAAATATGCTTAGGTGGCCTCCACACAGATTGAAAGGCCAGCTTTTCAGATGACAGAGGAAGAAGATGTGCAGTTATGGGACTCCTCCTTGGATGAGGATTGTTCAAAGAAATATTTAGGGACAGATAATGTTTCTGTGTCCCCTACACATGAACATATTGGTACACCATTCATATTTATTTTGCAGGCCACAGAAGACATAGACAAATAAACAATAGTCATGATTATTCAGCAGCTGTACAGAGGCTCCTGTGAAGAACATCCAAGGAGGAGAGCACACAGAAGGGAGATGAAAGTTGATCCATATCTACCTATTAAGCTCAAATGTCCTAGTCTATTTGAGGTAGATGATCAAATAAATCCTGTTTTGCTGATCTATGATGAACCAGTCGAGAGCAGGAGAAACAATTTTGGTGGCCCAGTAAATGGGCAATGTTTGAAGTTTTAAGTTTTCAGGCCTTAATGATTGTAAGCAGTTTCTCTTCCATGATTTAGTGTAGACTTGGTTTGACTCCATGCCCAATGGATACTAGGCAAATGTTTTTTAAGCTAGTTTTGTATGAAGGCATTGGTCTACAGGTTCTTGAGACCTCATAGGGAGGATCTCATCCCTAGAAGGAGCCAGTGTTAGCTCTACTACAATTTTGAACAGTTGAGGGTCAAGGACAGCTTTGCCATGTTGTATTATGCTAAAAGAAAACTTGCTTCAGTCTTGTCCTTCCCCCTCCTTCATTTTCTCATATTTTCATCACACCCGTTGTTCTTATTTTCTTCTAGAATTCTTCGCAAACCTATATTCCCTTTTGCTCTCACTTAATCTCTGTATTCCACTGCCTCTGTTTTGTCCTTCTAAAACTCTATGTAATCCTTGTTATCTCTATTTTCTCCATAAAACTCTTTCATTTTCGTTTAAAACCCCTGAATCCGACAAAACCCTTTTAGGCCCCTTTTCTCGCGTGCTAAAACTTATCCATTTCACTGCCGTCGATTGCAACCATCTCAAGATCCGATGGTAGTCGCACCTTCCCCCGCTGAGACCTACATGTGTGTTAACTTGCAGGGGCGGCGTTTTTCATCTGCCACGTGTTGCTTTCTTATTTGATTGCGATGGTTTATATGGAAACCACTGAGCCCGGTAGGCAGTGCGGGGAATACCGCCCGCCGCGCAAAACCGCCATCCCCGCTGTTTAAACCTCGTGCACCTTTTGCACTCGATCGCAATCGGATCTGCCCAACTATGATCTGACGGCTGACGATTGTCTTCGCCTGTCCGCCTCCCGATTCCTCCCGCCAACGATCTCCGCCGTTCATTTGCTTGATCCAACGGATGTTGTTTGTTCCCTGATCTGCTCATGCCTCCGCCATTCTGTCTACGCCCATTGCCTGCTCTGTGCTGCCGAAACATGAAGATGGCTGGCTACCAGTCCCTGTACTACCTATATTAAATCTTCAAACTACCTCATTCAAGAAGCAGCATGGCCAAGGATAAAAAGGATTGACTCGAGCAGTGAAAAGCATTGAATGGTTATGGGTTTCATTCATTATTCACTCCAGCTACCAGAGAAGGACTGCAGAACACCAGAGAAAGGTCGATTTGTCCATCAAAGCAGTAGATCATGGCAGAGGACCATTCCAAAGAGTTAATATGGTTGTTGGCCCGTTATTATCCTTCCTCGTATAACACAGCAAAGTTTTTTTGTAATCAACTTCTATATATATCTAGAAGACAGAATGTAATAGGTTGATGAGTGTTATTTTGTCGTAAGGTTTAACTTCCGGAGACTGTAACTACTGTGATACCTACAACATCTGGTCTTCATTTTCAGCTAATGCAAGCTTCTTTTGTTGTTAATTTATCACTTTCCACTTCTTCTTCTTTGTTCCAGGTTGTGCCTATTATGCATTTATTTATGTGCTGTAGATGTTTAGCATTAGAGGGGCTATCATCCCACCTCTGTGTTAGAATCTAGCTTGTATCATTCAATTTGTATGTAGGTTTCTATTTTTTTAATGCAAGAGAGCTATCATCTTGTCTATGTATTAGGAAACAGATTTGCAGACCTTTTAACTGGTTGCAGCTGGCCATCACAGGGTCCTGTGCATCTACTGGTGTGATAAATATTCTCCATCTTCGCATTTTCCTTAAACTGTGAGTAATTGGTGGTCTAAAGCCTTGTAGTCTGGGGGTGCTCACCCATGTCTGGGGTCAAGCACAATAGAAGTGGTTATCTGGCTTGAATATGCAGCATTTCTTTCATTCATCCATCATTTTTCTAACCTTTTGTTGAGTTTGTAATGTTCCCGAGCATCTCTGATATACAACCTAGGAGAGTTTCTTGGGGTGATAACAATACCCATGTGAGATAAGTCCCCTGAAACTCGACGCCTCCTCCCTTGTTGGGATTTTAATGCGCAGACTGTGTTGGCCGCTTTTCTTCCTTTCACAAATTGTTCAAAAAACTTTGTGTTTTTGTCCCTCGACTGTAGCCAAACAACTATTCTTTTCAATCACCATGACTCCTCCCTTACCACCAAAATCCGAATTCATTCCTTCTCTAAATCAATGATAAGTTGTTTAGCTTCCAAAAACACATATCCGTTATTAATTGGGTCTTCCAACTCAACCAATTCCTCCTTGATTGCCTTTAGGGCTTCATCATCCTTTTTAATTTTTCCTTGATCCATTCCATAGCTACTTTTTTAATTCTATGCAAACTTTCTACAAACTAAGTTGTGATGGATCTATTAGTTCCTTGTATGCATTGTCTCCAATTTTCTTGCACTAGGTTACAAAAACATTCATCCTTTAACTAGATTACATTGAATTTGAATGGAGCCTTTGGATTTCTATCTGCTCCTCTAATTTCCATAAATATAGGGAGGGGGTTTGAAATACCACCCTTCCCTACCCATTGATGAAACAAATAAATTTGATCCAATACAGTGATTTTATGAAGAAACGGTCCAATTTGCGTGCAATCATAGCACTCCCTATCCTTTGGTTCCTCTAAGTGGACCTTATTCTAACTTATTCAACATCAATGAGATGGTTTGTGTGAATAAAATTGGCAAAGAACCCAACAAGTGGATCCACCAACGCATGTTCCCCCCAAATATTCAATGCACCTAGTGTAAAGTTTAAATCGCCCCCCAAGAATCAAATTATCATACTACATAAACCTCAAATTCTTCAACTTATTATAGAATCCTAACGATCGTGGAAAGGACCATAAACATTCACAATACAAAACCCTGACCCTAATTCTTCAGAATGTACATTAGCCGCCATCACACCAACACAACCCCAGAAATTCAACAATTTGATCGTCTTGATGCTAATGCCCAGAGCCAAGCCTCTTGACCCTTGACATCCAAGCTTGTGAAAAACCATCCGGGAGCTAAACTCCCGAGAATACATTCGACCTCGTCCCTCCTTCCTAATGTTTCTTGTAGCAGAATAATTTCCAGACACTCCAAAAGGAACAAATTCTTTAAGGCTATATTTTTTTGGGAGCTAGTCAACCCATGACAATTAAAAGACATACACTTCATTTACTCTCAAATTAGGGGCATTCACTGCTCTAAGAACCCCTTCCAAAGACCGTTGTCGTCTAGCAACAATATCTTGACTGGCATGTCTACTGGCTTTAGAAATATGGGACTAACACCCCCTCAAATTATTGGGAAGCTTAGAGGGATAATGGGCCCAAACCTCCAATCGAATCAAATGGAAAATTATTCCTAGAATTAGACCTAAGATTGTAACGATATATTCTACTAGAGGAGGTGTCATTTTCTGTAGATAGTTGGGTAGAGGCTAGAATAGAGGGAAAGGGTGTCAGAAAGCATGTAGGTTCAGAAACTATGGAACAAGAGATAGGTACAAACGAACATCCCTTCAACCACCCCCACACCCCCCCCCCCCCCCCATATTACATTGAAAAGACAAAATCAAACTTCTATTTATAAAAAAGATAATAAATACACATTTTTCTAAATTAAAAAATGATGATTTTAAATAATCTTATATCAAGCCCCTAATATGGGGTAACTTATGTATATGCTTGTAACTAAATTCACATGTCAACAATTTCATTGTTGATTGTTAACTTAACTATCATGCTACATATAACTATTTTATATAAGGAATATTTTATTTGAGGTCCACAGTGTGTAATTTTGGTTTTGATAATATAGTAATAGCTTGAACTTAAAACGTAATTTAAATATGAAATTACTTACAGAAGTTTAAGGCCATTAATCATCAACAAAAGGAATATTTCAATTAGTTAATAAATAGTCCAGAAGATCAATGAGTGTTGAGAAACTTACATGGAGAATGAATAACTAGCTTACTTGTGATTTCGAAATTGTTGCACTATTTCAAATCCAGTTAACCACAACCAATGTTTTGGGGACGATTCTCCACCCAACCACAGGCTCAACGACACTATCTTTTTAAATTTGGCCACCTTCAAGCCCTTAATCAAATAGATCTACTAGTGAATCGCTTCTATCCCATAATTATCATAGGAAAAGAATGTTTCACATCTTCCTTCTCATCTATTAAATTGAACAACTCATTTAAAAAATGGAAGGAAAATATTCATGCACATAATCCATGTGTAATCATTCAATTTTTATTTTTATATTACATTTTTCCTTATCTTAGTTTTTTCCATAAATTTATTCTTACTTATTTTACTATTTTATGTTTTATTAACTCTTACTTATTTTATTGTTTTACTTTTTTATAAATATAATTTGTTTTATTTATTTATTATAAACTTAATTTCCTATTTATTTAATTTTTATTATTATTTCCTCTTTATTATTTATTAGTTAATTTTTAATCTCACTATTTTTTTTTTTTGTAAGCTGGGGTGGTTCTCTTTCTATTACTTATATAAAATCAGAGCAGTACATGTTGTCAAAAAATAATAACTCGCCCTCTTGGGGAAACCGAGTATTTTGCCATCTTAAGTTTTTTATGGCAGACCAAAAGTAAAAAGTCCATAGTCTAAATATCTCAGCAAGATAAACTATACAATCCTGAGAGTTCCTGATTCTACTAGTTTGCATATAACATTTTTCTTTATCTAAAGCATTCAAAAAACTGCAGTTAACTAAACTATGGAGATTCATTCTCAGGATTATACATATCTTTCCTCAATCGCCTTCAGCTCCAGGTTGCTGGTTAGCTCCTCCATCTGCGCCCCGTTGTTCTCCCTTCAGCATCTGTTGTAATTCATCCAACTTCTTTTCCTGCTTCTCTAAGGAAATGTGTATGAATCTCAGTTCCCTTCTCAATTTCGGGCTTCCCTGAGCTATTTCCACCATTTCAGTAGCAACTTGTTCAAGAGCCTTCGCTAATACCCGTTTCATAACCCAGTAAATATGGAGAGATTGTTTAAACAAAGACATCCTTCCTCTGGTATTTCCGGGATCATGCAGCAGGAATTCCCAATCCTCCCTTTCGGAGTCGGATTGGCCCTGCAGAGCTTCCTCCTCCAAATTCTGTATGATTCGCCTGACTTTTGGGTTAGTGTTATGCTGGTAGGCTCTCTCAGCCTGGCGAATCCTTTTCTCTATCGACCTTTTGGCTTTTTTTGCTGGCCCCGCTTCCTGCTCCGTCTTTTCTTCTCTGCCCCCTTCGCTTCTGCTCCGACCCCGGCCTCTCCTGCCGCCCGCGACCTTCCTGTTACCCATTCCTCCGCCACCCATTCCTCTGCCACCCGTTCCTCTGTTACCCGTTCCTCTGCCATACTGCCTGACCCGTTCAACTGGTAATGTTGGCTGATCCTCCGCCATCTGAGCGTTAACCGAGCCTCCTGTGCCTTTGCCTTTTGCTGTATAGTCTCTGTTCCTTTCCTGACTAGGTTCTTCGTCTTCCGAGTCGTCGGTAATCTCAAAGATCTCTGCCAGCCCTTCCTCTTTTGCAATCATTTTACCCTTTCTATCTCTGTTTCTTTCATCAGCTAGCGTCTGCTCTTCCGCCACCCTGGATTTCATTCTGGTTTCCATGTCGGCTCTAATTCTGTCACGAGGAATACACCACAGCGATATAGAAGCTCTCCTGTATCGCAAACTCTGCGTTGTTCTAATCTCGTCTCGCTGGGTTTCAAACAGGCTGAATTGCTGTCTTACCTTAACACTCTGAATACTTATTCTCTTTCCGATTTCGGGGTGAGTTTCTATATTGGCGCTGTACCATCGCCATTTATTGTCCCTGCTGTTACCTATCCTATCCATCCTACTTAGATTTCTTATCCTGATCTGAGGCTCTGACAAGCCGTTCGACCACCCTCTCCGCTCGCACTGCTTAATTATTGTGCGGTAGTGCTGATCCGGTAATACCGTTCGCACGGGCCGCCGGGGAGATGTCCACTGCGTTTTCATCATACCACTCCTCTGACTATACTTACCTACATTTATTATCTGGGACCTCTCATCCCAGTCATCAATCCAATTGATTACCCCCAGAATTCTCGTTCGTGGCTCGATCATGGTCATCATTTATTATGTTTGCCAGGTCCGCCCAATCTCTGTTGTTTTGCATCGCTGTCCATTGGCTGTCCACCAAGCTACCCTGACCATTGCAGCCCCAGTTCGCCAGGTAATCGGCCGCACGATTCCCGTTTCTTCTGACGTGGTAGAGTATTTTGTAATCCAATCGTTTTAGCAGTTCCGCTATCTCCTGGACAATTCCGGCAGTTCTCCAACTGCTGGTAATTTGTTCCCAGTCTCTTCCGTTATTTAATTTTTTCATGATCTCAATCGCCATCTGCGAATCGCCTACAATTTCCACGTTTGTATAGCCATTTCTGATTGCGATCCTTAACCCCTGATGAATCGCCCAGAGTTCGGCCTCGTTATTCGTCATCTCCCCGCCCCATTCAGCATAAATCCATCTAACCTTCTTCTGGTAATCGCGGAAAATTCCTCCGAATCCGGCATTACCCGGATTCCCCTTTGATGCACCATCGAAGTTCAATTTGATAAAATTTTCCCTGGGATAACTGAATTTGTCTGAACTCTGAGTTCGCTCTCCATGCCTTTTTTCCTGCTTCTGATAAACCATTTCATAATTTAAACTTAAATTGTTTAGGATTACTCCCTCTATTGGATCAGTCCTCCAATCTTCCACCTCCCATTTCTCTGATAGGATTGTTTCTCTCATGAGATTAATCGCTCTTCTCCATACAATTTCTGGCTTCTTCACTTTGTCCTGGAAAATCCGCCGGTTCCTTTCCTTCCATATCATCCATAACACAAACCCCGCAATAAGGTCCCAAGCTCTGCGAACCACTCTACACTGGTATTTCTCCTTATGCCATTGAAAGATTATTGCCTTAATGTCCCCGGGAACTAGCTCGGTTTTACAGAATATCTTTCTTGTATCCAGCCATAATTTTCTGGTAAACATGCAATTAATAAGGAGGTGATCTCGCGTTTCCTCATCCTTTTTACAAAGACAACATCTAGAAGGACCGCTAAAACCTTTTTTTTGAATTCTGTCCCATGTTAGGATCTTATTTTTGGCTGCAAGCCATGTGAACAGGGATACTTTCGGCCACCAGTTGCTTTTCCAGATTATCATCCATTCTTGATTCTCCTCATTTATAACCTGGGAGTCAGTTAAGTAGTATGCCTCTTTGACTGTGAAGGATCCTTTCGCAGAGTTTCCCCACCTCAGAATGTCTTTTCCTGTTCTAGCTTTTATCTTCCTGGAGTTCACCTCTTTCATGAAAGCTTCTTGCTGCTCTTGATTTAGCTCATTGTCCCATTCTTTTGGATCTATCCATTTCCTCCAGATTCCATCTAATTCATCTGCCTTCCAATAGTCTTTAACACATTTTCGATTTCTCCCTATTCTGTCCTGCAACTGTTGGACACTCTGTATTCTGTTCATCCTTTCTTTTTGCTGCCATCTCTCCTCCCAGAAGTTGGCTTCCTCACCTCCTCGTATTTCCCAGAACGCATGTCTTTCAACTATATCTCTATTCTGCCGAGCTAAATCCCAAATTGTTGACCCCTTTGGAGTTTCTTTCAATCTCAGAATGTCCTCAGTTGTATTCGGCATGTTGTATTTGTGTGTCCATATAGCTTTCCATAAGTCGTTGCCCCCTCTTAACCATCGCCACCAGAGCTTTGCACCTAACACTCTGTTCAGCTTTTCTGGGTCCCGCAGGCCCAGACCTCCTTTTTCCTTTCTTTCTGTTAAGTGATTCCAAGAAACTAAGGCCCATTTTTTACGTTGGGCTGTCCCTCCCCAAATAAATTTTCTCATGATCTCCCTAATCTTTGCACAAACTCCTGATGGGGCTGCCATTATTGACAGTGGATAGATAGGAATGGCTTGTAAAACCGATTTTGCCAGCACTACCCTTCCTGCTATGTTCAAAGTTCTGAAGGCCCAATTCGTCATTTTATTTTTTAATTTATCCAACACTCCTTGCCAATTTTTCAACTTTTTGGAAGTAAAGTCTAGTAAATTCCCCAGATATTTCGTAGGTAGCTCTCCTTGTTTGAAGCCCAGCAATCTTGTAAGATGGATTCTGATTTGTTCCATAGTATTAAATATAAAAACACAGGACTTATCTTTGTTAATTTCCAGACCCGAGGCTTCTGCAAATAAGTCTAAAATCCTTTTCAACTGCCTTATTTCTTTTACCGTTGGCTCCCCGAATAACATGATATCGTCAACGAATTGTTGATGAGTTATTGGCAGATTATTACCCCACAGTCTCAATCCCTTAATGTTATTCGCTGCTCTTTCTTTCTTAATGTATCTACCCAGGCCCTCTGCAGCCAGTATGAAAAGAAATGGGGATAGCGGGTCACCCTGTCTAATGCCCCTGGAAGCATTGAAGGTTTTTGATGGGGAGCCATTTACAAGGATCGAGAAATTCGGAGTTGAGATTAGACTGTGAATCCAGTTAATCCATCTCTTACCAAAACCAAAACTTCCTAGGACTTCTTCCAAGTATTTCCAGCTCAATCTATCATATGCCTTCGACAGATCTAATTTGATCATCATACCCTTCTGTTTTTTCATTTTTAGAGAATGGATAACCTCCTGGGTCACTACCAGCCCGTCAAGGATTTGTCTTCCTTCAACGAAACCAGTTTGTTCAGTGGAAATTAACTTGTCCAGCATGGGTTTCAATCGTTTGGCTATTAAAGTTGTCATTATCTTGTAAATTACATTGCATAATGCAATGGGTCTGAAACCCTTAGCATCTTCCAAATTTTCGTTCTTAGGAATCAAAGCATAGAAGGTAGAGTTAATTGCAAGCCATACCTTTTGGTTCATCCGAGATTCTTCTATCAGATCCAGAATTTCTTCTCTCAGGAAATGCCATCCCGCTTGGTAGAATTCGATCGTAAAACCATCAGGGTCTGGAACTGTACCCTTTTTCATGGATTTTACAATTTCATCTAACTCTTCTATATTGACTGCTCGCATCAATGCGTTATTTTGGTCCTCTGTAACTAGTCGTGGAATGGCTGAGCATATTTCTTTTATTGCTTCTGTTCTATCCACTAAGGGTTCCGCTAAAATGTCTTTGTGGTATTCTACCAGCACTTGCTCTATTCCTTCCTGTTCCACTATTCTTTCACCATTCTGGTCTCTGATGGACAATATCCTATTTCTTTGTCTGTGCTGAACCATAGCCTGATGGAAAAATCTCGTGTTTCTTTCACCTTCCCTTAGCCATTTTATTCTTGACTTCTGCCTCCAGAGGATTTCTTCTTGTTTCCTCCTTTCCTCTAATTTCCCAAGAATTATCCCTTCTTCCTTAATGCTCTCCGCTGTCCTTCCTTCTACTATAATTTTTTGTTGAAGAGCCTCCATCTGTCCTTCAAGTTTTTGTTTTTCCTCCATAATATTACCAAATTCTTCCTTGTTCCATTTTCTGATTTTTCCTTTTAGCTCTTTAAGTTTCAATTGGAAGGTATGCATTTTTCCTTTACCCTTCACTGTACTTTGCGTCCACCATTCTTCCATTTTCTTTATAAATTCTGGATCCCTTAACCAGAAGGTTTCAAATCTAAAAGGTCTCCTTCCAAGATTCCGTTTAATATCCACCTCCAATCTGATGGGCCAATGGTCCAAACCAAGAGAAGGCATGATCTTTGCTTCAACAAAAACATCCTTATTCATAATGCTTTCTGAAACCAGGAAGCGGTCAAGTCTCGATGCTATCTGATTCTTGCCCCCTCTTCTGTTATTCCAGGTGTAGATTCCGTTGATAGTGTGTATATCTACAAGTCTTAACTCGTCTATTACATCATTGAAACTGTCCATGTATTGATCTGATTTTCTTATCCCTCCCTTTTTCTCCCCTAGGGATCGGATTAGGTTAAAATCGCCTCCTATAATCCATGTTGGCTCTGGATAGATTCTTCGGATAGCTTGCAAGTTTTTGATAAAATTCTCCTTTTCTCCCGGAGTGTGAGGGCCATAAACCCCTGAGATAATTACTCTTTCTTTCGTTCCTACTATTCTGCCTATACCTGTAAGTATTCTATTCATACTAGTCCAGCTTTCAAGGATTATTTCATTAGGGTTCCACAAAATTGCGATTCCACCTACCGTCCCAATCGCATCTTGCCCCATAACCTCTTAATGTAGCTTACTTTTATTGATTATTTCCTCCAATTGCATCCCAGTAATTTTCGTTTCCTGAAGAATCATGATACTCGGTTTCTCCTTTTTCAATTTTTCTTTCATATACCTCTGTTTTCCTTTACTGTTCAGACCTCTAATATTCCAGCTGATGATAATCATTTAAAACTTTTGAGGGGGGGAAAGAATACCTCTGATAGAGGTATCACCTTGCCTGAGTTAATCAGCGTTTCTCCAACAGTTTGAATAGCTTCACTTAGCGTTTTCCGTCCTCTTTTCCTGCTGTTTTTTGCCAGAGCCACCCACTCCCGTCTGGTTATTCTCCTGATCTCCTTCTATGATTAGCTGTTTATCCAGGCCCTCTCCTTTTTTTTCCTTGTATTTTTGAAATGCTTCTTTGTATAGTTGTTTCTGACTCTCTGGTATGAATCTGTCATCCAGATTTTTCCATTCCTGAATTAATTTTTTCATAATTTTTTCTTCCTCAACCTCAGTTTCCTTCTGGCTTTCCGTTTCCATCTGGATTGGAGTTGCTGATTGATCTAACTTTCCCCTAGCCTCTTCTTCAACTCCTTTTCCCATTTCTATTTCTTTTTCTTTCGCCTCCTTGACTATCTCCATTGGTGTATTTCCAGGATCTTCTTCTTCTTCCAGGTCCTCATCATAATCCTCATTTTGCTGTTGGAGGATTTGGAATTTGTTTTGACTTGCTGTATCATGGATCTTTTCTTGTGTCTGGGTACTTGAACCTTCCTTTCCTTGTTTCTTCTTTCTTATAACCTGTTGAAATTCATTTTCAGTCTCTTCCAGTTTTCCTGTTTCCCCTTTCTGTTTCTCTTGACTTTTGCCAAAACTCTCCTCCTTATTCCACGGGCATTGTCTGTAAAGATGGCCATATTCATGGCATTTTCGGCACCTGAATGGAATATGTTCATAGTCTATTGGCTGCTGCCAGACTTCATCATGATATTCGAGCTCAATGCATTCTGGAAGTGGTTCTGCTATGTTCATGTATACACACAGCCGAGCATATGAGGTATACTTGCCTCTCTTCGTTGCTTCTGCTATTTTGACAAAGTTCCCAATCGTATTTCCAATCCCCTCAAGTATTTCAGGATCCCAAAATTCCACTGGTAGACCAAACAATCGAACCCAAATTGGAGCCGCCAACATTTTCTCGTTTTCAGGGTTGTATCTTTCTTCCCAGTATTTCATAAACAGACCCGCATTGTTCATGAAATACGGTCCCTCCTCAAAAACCCTCTCTTTGTCTGCCAGATTCGCAAAGATAGCTGTAAAAAACCCTTTTGCCCCCAGTTTCAGATCTACATGTCCTTTTGGCTTCCATCTTTGGTAGATCCACCTGTACAACTCTTTCTCAGTTGGCCAATACCCTATAAATTTGCATATCAGTGCGTGGTCTTTCATGTAGCTATTGTATTCCTCTAGTTTGTTGCTGGGTATGACATACCTAGGTTTTTTTTGTGCCCTTGGTAGACATTTCCCACCCAACCTCATTTGCCATAGGTTTCCCATCACCGGAGCGTTGTTTTCCTTCAGATTACTCTGAGTTTTGCTGCCACTAGTCTCACCTGCAACAACATTTTTGTAGGAGGGGATCTCTCCCCTCCCCTGCCGGTTATCCATTCTTTTTCCTCAGCTCAGCTAAACTTCAGGTTACCCCTCTTTTCGCTGCTGAGGTTTGACCCACCAAAAACGCCTATCCCCGAAATACCCTCCTCTGTCCGTCTATTGCGCTGCGCTCCGGCTCTATTCCGCGATCTCAACTGCGACTGCGGCCTGCTACCCTACCCGTTTTCCTTACCCTGCAACTCCCTCCGAAACCCTCGTTCCCGTCATCTCTTCCTTCCTTACCCATCGTATCCTTAATCTCATTATTATTATTATTATTATTATTATTATTATTATGGGGCATTACAATGTCTTCAAGAACCCTGAATGTCCTCCTACATGAGAAGTGTGTAATTCCAAAAGGACCTTTTGTTTGAGTTGAGAATTCTTACCTAAGTATTAGCGATCGTGATACCACAACAAGTCATTTTTCCACATAATTTTTTCTACTACATTGAGATCCTCTTGTAGTTGTTGAATAATTTTGCATACCTTCTCATCTTGCTTCCATTCTATCCTTGCTTCTTCCACTCAGTCAGATTGTGGAATAGAAATAGTGCATATTAAACATTTTGTGTCTCCCTCTTTTCTTAAGAGTGTATCTGCCATAATATTTTGTTTTCCCCTTTTATAAATAATTTCAAATTAAGAACACAACATATTTGTGACCCATTTTTGTTTCTCTTTTGAATATATTTTTTTCTCAAAGAAGTACTTCAAAGCATCATGATATGTTTTTACTTTGAAGTGTCCTCCTATTAGGTATGGATGCCATTTTTTAACTGAAAGTAGTATGGTCAACATTTATTTTTCATATATGGGTATGAATAAGTTCTTTCATTTAAGTTATCTACTTTCAAATGCAAGGAGCATTCCTTCTTACATCAAAATTGCACTAATGCCATGGTCGGAGGCATCACACTCCACAATGAAGGTTTTTGTGAAGTCAGGTGTTACCAAGATGGGAGTTGTACATATAGCCCATTTAAGTTCTTCAAAATATTTGGTTTCTTCTTTAGTCCAAGAAAATGCTTCCTTCTTTAATATATTTTTTATAGGTGCTACTATTTGACCATAATTCATGAAAAACTTACAGTAATATCCTATCAATCCTAAGAATATTCTGAGTTTATTCAAGGTATTGGGAATTGGAAATTCCCTTATTTGATACAATATGACTTAAATATTCTACTTCTTGAACCATAGAGGCACACTTGGAAGTCTTTGCATATAGTCATTTCTCTTCTAATAGTGTTAACACCATTTCAACATGTTTTGCATGCTCTTCCCGGTATTTTTTGTAGATTATTATGTCACTGAAAAATACTAACAAAATTTTTCTAAGGAAGGGTTTGAAAATAGAGTTCATCAACCTTTGAAATGTTGAAGGTGAATTTGTAAGTCCAAATGGCATAACCAAAAACTCATAATGGCCTTCATGTGTTCTAAAATTTGTTTTGGGAATTTCTTCTTGTCTCATTCTAATTTGATGATATCCTAGACAGACATCCAACTTAGTAAAGAAAATTGTTCCATGCAATTCATCTAATAATTCATCAAATAAAGGAATAGGAAACTTATAAAATTTTCATTTTGTTTAGTTGTCTGTAATATAGACACATGTGTCATGAAACATATTTTTTTCCAATAGTGAAGAGAAAGTGCTTTGGATAGGTTTAGTGATTTGATCCTCTAACATTTCTTGAACCATATGCTCAATCTCACTCTTATATGTATGTGGATATTATTAGGCCTAATGTTAAGTAGGTAGACTTCTAGGTTTCAAATGAATAACATGATCACGATCTCAAGCAAGTGGAAGACACTCAGGTATATCTCTAAATATCTTAGAATGATTTTTGATAACTTTTTGGAGTTGTAGAGGGAATAGATGTTTGAACATCTAATGTAAAAAATTGTGCAATTACACCTTTGTGTCCCATTTTTAGCAATTTTGTCATGTTATTAGAGCTTATCAATTTACTAGGTTTCCCTTGGATACCTCTAAGCTCAATTTTCTTTCCTTTTGAGGAAAATATTATGAAAATATTTTAACAATTAAGGGTCACTATTCCCAATGATTGTAACCATTGGACCCCTAATACAACACCAACACCACCCTTTTAGATTGGAATCATGGTACTATGCAATAAATACTCCCCTATATTCAACTTAATACTACGGAACTTCCCTAAACAATTTATGGTACCTCCACTAGAATCATTACTTGAAATTCTTGTGTCGAATATACAAAGCAATTAAGAAAATTTTCCAATTTTTAATTGATGAATTTATGTTAAAAAATGGGGCAGCTATGGGACACATTTCCTCATAGGAACCCATTTTCCCTAAAGAAAATCCCATCATGCCCCAAACAGAATTCAATTGGATAAAATAAAATATTACTATTTATGTATTCCTTGATGTGGCAAATTTCTTGGGCAAGAAATCATTAAAGACATGTGGAAAATATATTTAATATTATTTTTGAGAAATTTTGAATGTAAGAATTCCCCTCCTATTTCTACAAGCCGACTTCATCATGTTGGCCTATCCAAAAAGTCGTGACCTTTTTCACATGGGAATAACTATAAATATGCGTCTAACCTCCATATTTTGGCACATAATTCAAATTCCTTCTATGGAGGACTTTCAGCCTCCTATAGCATAACTTATGTGGCCAAATAAGGGAAAACTCTGTGGCCTAATAAGGCAAACTCCTGCATATCATTATGGCTCTAGTCCGTGGCCTATTATGCCTCACATCTTTGCCTTATTCTCTATGATTTTAGAGTAACAACTGTGACCTAATCCATTGAGTTATGGAGTGGTATATGCAACCTACTGTGAAGCCTATGCTCTGTGAAAAGTGTAGCCTAATCTCAGTCTATATGTGTCCTCTCTCTGTAAGTATATGCATTCATTCTAAGTTATTTTTATGTGACTCTTCTTTGTGATGATGGGGATTGGACCAACAAAGGTAAGTAGTTGTTGGAAATAATACTGAGAGGGGGGTGAATTAGTATTATCAGATCTATAATTTTATTTCCCAAACATATTTATATACGCTACTTCAGTGAAGTGAACTAGCATGTACATGCGACTGTACTTAAAGAAACTAGCATATATGCAGAGAACTTTTGATTTAGATAATTTATCATGTATTGAGCTTAAACCAGTATATTAGAGATTTATTAGACAGTGCAGTAAAAGCAGAATAAAGCATCACACATGAACACCAAGATATAAGGTGGAAACCCAATGTGGGTAAAAATCGTTTGCTGCTATCGTCTCTGTCTTCTTTTTAATAATAAGAAAATCTATTTAAAATCTTGCACTGGTTCAGACTCATACCAGTTCGCAGGCACCCACCTGCAGAAGGCTACAACCTTCTCTCGTTCTCTAGCTACTAATAGAAGGGAGCTACAACCCCCTAGCTCTTATACTAGCCAATATGTTTACTAGTACGTAGGTGCCAGCCTACAGAAAACTCCACTCTTCCACCAGGGACCATGTTTCATGAATTTTCAGACTGGATACTCCTGGAACATAACACCACAATCTGCAGGCCACATTTCATCCAATTTTCATTGTGGACCCATCAACAACATTGAAACTCAGGAAATCATAACTGTAATACAACCATCAAATAGATCTGCAACAACCAATCACTGAAACTCAATCATCACTTTCTGAATCAACCACAACTGAATCAATCAATCACTTGACAAAACCATCATCACTGAAGCAAATCACAATCAATCAATTTGATCATTCAGAACACTGTCACCATAATACAATCAACATAACGCAAAGCAGAACACAGAACTCTGCAACAGCAAATAGAAAACAACTAAAACTTTAAACATCATACTTCATAAGGTATACGCTACTTCCATGTGTCGAACCAGCGTGTATATGCACTTTTACCAAAGGGAACCAGCGGACAGATCTGCAAATTCAAATTTATGATGTATACATTGTTGGAAATAATACTGAGAGGGGGGGGGGTGAATCAGTATTAGCAAATCAATAACTTTTCATTTCCATAATTAGATTCGTATACGGTACTTCAGTTAAGGGAAGTCACATGTACATGCAACTATGTTTAATGCAACTAGTGTATATCCAGCAAACTTATGATTCAGTTAATTCATCATATGTTGATCTTTAATTAGTGCATCAGAACTTCATTAACCATATAAATAGTAACCAGGTGCAGTAAAAACAAAACAGATCATCACACACATGAACACCAAGATATAAGGTGGAAACCCAATGCGGGACAAAAACCACCTGTTGTTGTCTTCCTTTAATATAAGAAAAACCTGTTTACAATCTTGTACTGGCGCAGACTCATACCAGTGCGTAGGCACCCACCTGTAGAAGGCTACAACCTTTTCTTGTTCTCTAGCTTCTACTGAAAGGGAGATACAACCCCCTGGCTCTTGTACTAGCCGATATATTTACTAGTACGTAGGTGCCGAACTACAGAAGGCTACGACCTTTTCTCTTCCTCCAGGGACCACGTTTCATAAATTTTCAGACTGGATACACTTGGAACACAACACCACATTCTAAAAGGCCACGTTTCATCCAATTTTCATACTGGACCCATCAACAACATTGAAGCTCAAAATCAATCACCACTGCAATACAACCATTGCATTAACCAATCATCATTCTCTGAATCACTCACAACTAAATCACTCAATCTATCTGAACTTTCAGAACACAGTCAACAAAACACAGTCACCAGAACACAGAGTAGAACCTAGATCTCTGTAACAGCAATCATAAGCAATTGATACTTCAACCATCAAGTTCATAAAGTATACGCTAATTGGCTGTGTCAAAACATCATGTATATGTGCTTTTACGAAAGGGGACCAATGTATAGATCTGAAAATAATTACTTATACCTTCACTGCTATTTTCTACTTCAGGCATACCCAGATCATCATATATAAAGGATAAAATATGCGTCAATATTCAGATCTGAACTATTGATGATCATACCATATAATGATAATTCATTTTAGTCTTCATGATCCCGGTCCATAAACCTTCATTTGCCACATAGGTGCATCCTTAGAAAAAAATCACAAACCCATAACTTGCATACTAGATCTCACACTTCATCAACTATTCAATACTTGCACACCTGGCCTAATGATATTCTCCTCCTTTTATAGTTTTAGGCCTTTCTCAATACCATGGACCAAAACCACTTAGGACCAATACCTTGGACCAAATACCTGGGGTCAATGCTCGGACTAGATACCTTGGACCAATACCATGAATCAAAATACCATGGACCAAATACCTTGGACCAAAACTTAGTTTTCCAAGATATACGTGCCTTTGCTTTTGTGAAAGTGCGTGTGTACGTTATATGCTCCTTTTGGCCTGTTAACCCGCGTGTATACGCTCCTTTCTCAAGATGAATCTGCATATACCTCTCTCTGATTATTAATTCTTTGCTATTGACCTGTTGCACTATGATCTGACATCTGAGTGAGTTGCCATCAAGGACAACACATGTATCATAATTCCAACATATGCTACTTTGATACGTTGAACCAGCGTGTATACGCTCTTTTACTAAAGTGAACCTGCGTACAGATTTGTAAATGCTAATTTAAAACATCACAACTATTCTAGACTCCAGTCATACCCAAATCATCACATTTACATAATAAAACATGCGTCAGTATTCAGATCTAGAATGTTCAAGATCAAACCACATAATGATAATACTCTTAAGCCTTTATGATCCCGATCCATCAACTTTCATCAGCCATATAGGTGCATCCTTAGATCAGATCAAGCAAACCATCAGAAGCTCATTAACCTTCATATATGATCCAACACTTCATAAGATATTCAAATCCTTGCACCCACTTGGCCTAATGATCTTCTCCTCCTTATATAGTTTTAGGCCTTTCCCAATACCATGTACCAAAACTACTTAGGACCAATACCTTGGACCAAATACCTCGGACCAATCAAATACCTTGGACCAAAAACATTTGGTTTTCCAAGATATACGCGCTTTTCCTTCTGTAAAATTGTGTGTGTCCGTATACGCTCCTTTTGTTCAGTAAACCTACGTGTATACACAGCTTGGACAAGGTGAACCTGCGTATACCTCTTTTTCTTCATTCTTTGGAGTTTGATCTGTAATTCTTTGTTGTTGACCTACTGCACTGTGATCTTTCATCTGAGTGAGTTTCCATCAAGGACAACACCTGTATCATAGTGCCAACAATCTCCCCATTTGGACTTGATGGCAACAACAACACCAAGTCACTCTCCTCCTTTGACATCAAGGGCAAAGGGTGGACCAAGATATTTTCTCCCTTTGACATACATTATGTTGTTCATGCTCCCTCTGAGTACATGCTGAATTCTCTTATTGAGATCCCCTTTTGTACATGTTGAGATGCACTGAAACCATCCATGCTCCCCCTGAGCACAAGTAGAGTTTGCAAAAAAAATATTTTCTAAAAGAATAGCATGACTCTATAACTCAACTATGTGAGGATGACCTTCCTATCACCAATGACTCATACATCCATCCATCTCCCAACTAAGTGGGGATATACCAAATTTGACTCATCCACACAACCAAGTGGGGATATACCCGTTATTTATACATGATAGAAACCATAAATATTACATCATCCATCCCATATAAAGTGGGGATAAAAATTACATCATTTGTCCAAGAGGATTCATTCAAATGTATGAGAAGACATATCACACCCTAGACTTCTACATGACTTAAGCAACAAATGGTAAAAATATCTGAATCCATAGCTGGACTCAACAACCATAATGCCAACAATGCTGAATGTACGCAAAGGCTAATGCTCCCCCTGAACCTGTGCTACGTGTGCATTGTTAACAGGTCAATGATCAAGGCATTTTTGTCAGTTAGATAAGAATTAATGAACATAGCATATCGATAGACATTAATCATCAATATCAGTCAGAGCACCCATATCAGAGCCTGCCCCACTGTTTTTCTTGTCTGAAAAACATATACGCTCCTTGACCCACAGAAACCCGCGTGTGTATGTGACTATACTCCATGAAACACGCGTATAATAACCTTTCTTTGAAAATTGGATTTAATAGCAGGATGATGCAGCAACTACTCCCAGCTTTTGTCTGAGATATTCAAATGTCTCTCTGGGCAGTGGTTTAGTGAATATATCAACAACCTATTCTTTGGAGGGAACATACTCCAATTTGACCTTTTGTTCAAGCACTTGTTCATGTAGAAAATGGTATTTTATGGGTATATGCTTGGTCTTGGAGTGCATGGTTGGATTCTTTGAAATACTGATGGCACTTGAATTATCACATAGAATGGAGATGGGTGGAGTACATGTGATCTGAATATCTTGCAAGGTTTGCATCATCCAAAGTAGTTGTGTGCAGCAAGATGCAGCAGCCACATATTCTGCTTCAGCTGTAGATAAAGCAATTGAACTTTGTTTCTTGTTGAACCAAGACACTAACCTGGAACCCATATAGAATGCACCACCACTAGTGCTTTTTCTGTCATCAACACTTCCTACCCAATCTACTTTTGTATATGCATGAAGAGTAAGATCTGTATCTCTAGGATACCATAAACCAAAGTTCTGAGTTCCTTGAAGATATTTGAAAATTATTTTGACTTCCTGAAGGTGTGATTCCTTTGGATTTGCTTGAAATCTTCCAACTATTCCTACTGCATGCATGATGTCAGGTCGGGTACCTGTTAGATAAATCAGACTACCAATCATGGATCTGTAAGTTGGTTGGTGTATTGCTGTTGATTCATCATTTGAGCTGAGATTGCATCCTATTACCATTGGGGTACATACAGGTTTAGAATATTCCATGTTGTACCTTTTCAAGATCTGTTTTAGATATTTGGTTTGTGAAAGAAAAATACCATCTTTATTTTGTTGAACTTGTAGACCAAGAAAATAGGTAAGTTCACCAAGCAAGGACATTTCAAATTCTTGTTGCATCACTGAAGAAAAATTCTGACTCATGGATTCTTCATTGCTACCAAAAATGATTCATCAACATAAACAACAATAATTAGCAATGTATCAGTTTCAATCTTTGTATATAGATTGCTATCTGCTGAACCTTTTGAAAAACCTTGTTGGTGTAGATATTTGTCAAGGCAGTAATACCAGGCCCTTGGAGCCTATTTCAGACCATAGGGAACCTTTTTGAGTCTACGTACAAGTTTTGCTTCATTTCCAAGAATGAATCCTTCTGGTTGTTCAATATAAACTTCTTCTTCTAAATCTCCATTAAGGAAAGCAAATTTTACATCCATTTGGTATACTTTGAATTTCTAAAAGCTAGAAAGAGTAAGAAACATCCTTATGGCTTCAAATCTAGCAACAGGTGCAATAGTTTCTTCAAAATCTATACCTTCTTGTTGAGCATACCCTTTACAAACAAGTCTGGCCTTATTTCTAATGACTTCTCCATTTTCATTCAGCTTGTTTTTGAATATCCATTTAGTTCCTATAATATTTTTATCATGAGGTCTAGGAACTAATTCCCAAGTATTATTCTTTTCAATTTGCTCAAGTTCTTCATTCATGGCCTTGACCCAACATTCATCTTTGCATGCTTCATTTACATTTTGAGGTTCGGTGGAGGATAGTAATGCTAGATAGCTTGAGGTCTCTGTAATAGTTCTTCTTGTCTGTACACTTGCCTCTTTTTCCCCTAAAATTTGAGTTTCTGGATGATTTTTCTAAACATACCTGGACAAAGTATTTTCTTCTATCATTATCTCTTCTTCTGGTGCTTCATTGGTTTCTTCTTCAATATCATTGTGATTTGATGTGGGAAAATAATCCCCATCTTCTTCATTGTTATAATCTTCTGTTTTTATCTGTTTTGGATTTTTGCATGCTTCATCAACTACAACATCAATACTTTCAACAATTTTCCCAAGTCTTTTATTATAACATTTATATCCTTTACTTCGGGAAGAGTAACCAAGAAGAATACCTTCATCTGCTCTAGGCTCAAACTTACCAAGTTTTTCATCAGTCCTTTTGATATAACATTTGCTTCCAAAAACTTTAAAGTATTTTACAGTAGGAGTCTTACCATACCAAAGTTCATGTGGAGTTTGAGTGCTATTTACCCGAACATTTGCTTGGTTGAGAATAGTTACGGCGACGAATGCAGCTTCACCCTAGAAGGTTGCAGGAGTTCTAGATTCATCTAGCATAGCTCGAGCCATTTGTTGAATAGTTTTGTTCATTCTTTCTACCACTCCATTTTTCTGAGGAGTCCTTGCGATGGAGAATTTCCTTTTTATTCCATGTTTTTCACAAAAGTCAAAGAATTCATCCGAGGTAAATTCCCCTCCTCGATCAGATTTGAGGAATTTGATTTTTTTATCTGTTTCATTTTCATACAAAGCTTTGAAGGCTTGGAACTTTTCAAATGCTTCATCTTTATGCTTTAGAAGACCTATCCAACACATTTTGGAAAAATCATCAATGAACAAAATAAAGTATTCTTCTCCACAAGGTGACTTTTTCCTTGATGGTCCACATAAATCAGTATGGACAAGTTCAAGAGGCTTATTAGCTGACCCTTCTTTTTCAATGAAGTGAGCTCTGGTTTTCTTACCGATTTGACATGGTTTGCATATTGTATTTTCAGGGATGTTGATATCTGGAAGATCACGAACAACCTTGAATCTGCATGCTTTTCTTATTTGAGAAAAGCGTACATGTCCCAATCTTCTATGCCACAACCAGTTTTCATCATTTTTCTTAGATAACACTGCTATTGTCCTCCCTTGAGTATGTATAAATTGTTTGGAGTTCTTGTACCTTTGATCACGGTCTCTCTTGTATCAAGTTCATGAACAACACATCCGTTTGATCGAAACACCACTTCATTTCCTTAATCACACATTTGACTGACACTCAACTGGTTATGCTTTAAACCATCTACATACATAACATTTCTAGCTTTAACCTTTTCTTTCAAGAAAACAAAACCTTTACCTTTTGTGACAACAGGAGAGTCATTTCCAAATGAGACATTCTTCTCCTTTTCTAAGGCATTACATGAGTGAAGTTTTTCTTTGTTACCTGTCATATGTTTGGAGCATCCACTTTCGATGTACCATTGATTTTCTTTTCCTTCTACATACAAGGCTATACCACATCTTTCTGTTTGAGATTCTTTCCTTCTCCATATCTTGGGATTTAATGGCATTTGCTTCTTTTGAGATGTTTGTTGTATTTTTCTCTTGCATTTAGATTCTTCATGACCAAAGTTGTTACAGATTAAGCATTCTATTACATTTTCAAGAGGATAAAAGTTGTTATAGGAACTTCCCTTGATCCTTGTTACATTCATGTGATTTTTTGCTTCTCTAGTCATCATGGTTTTGCAAGAAACGCTCTGAGCAGCTTTTTGCCCAAAATTATGACATGAAAAACATTGCCCATTAAAGAAGTTCCTGCGACTATCGAATCTATTGACCTGGTGATTGTAGTTTCTATTGATATTTGTCTTTGGAGAAAATTGAGTATGATTTTCCTACGGTTGGTTGTGGCTTCTATTCATCCTTGGAGTAAAGTGAGTATGATTTACCTGATGATCAACTTTATGTCTTTGCTGACAATTTTCATACTGTTCACTGGTCTTTGCTGCATCAAGATAGCTTTTAGTGGAGGTTGACGGCTTCTATGATTGAGATGCTTCTTCAGTATATACAAGACCTGTCTTTATCAGAGGAGAACACTGCACTTTGATAATTTCATTTAAAGTTTTTGATTCTTTAGCAAATCTAATATTGAGAGATTTTGTTTTCTCAAGATCCTTTCTTAGACCCACAATTTCACATTCTAGTTTTTCATGAAGGTCATCCTCTTCTAAAGCATCCCAAAAATTATCATCGTAATAAGCCATTAGAAGTCTATAATCATTACTATTTTCATCTTCATCACTATTTGATAAACCATCGCTATCTTCATGAGTATGGTAACTCCTTTTATTTACAACTTGTTTTCTATTCCATTTTGCATATTCCTTCCCTTTTTCATATTTATCTTTAAGAGGAAATTTGGCAGCATAATGACCGACTCTGCCATAGGCAAAACATTTGAAGGGTAGCTTACCTCTAAATCTTCCGGAACCCCGTTGAAGCTTCTTGACAAAGTTTACCTCATCTTCTTCTTCTAAAATATGTCCTGATTCATTGTGTTCTTCCTTTCCTTTTGATAAAGCTTTAAATGCGGCTTCTATCATATCTGATAGTCCTCCTTTTCTCATCTCAAAGGCAGTTAAGATTTCGTGAAGCTGTGTCATAGTGATAGTCTGCAGATCCTATTTTTCTTCTATGGCAGACACTTTTGATTCAAATTTAGCAGACAAGGATCTCAAAAATTTCTCAACTAAGGTAACTTCCTTTATTTCTTCACCCAGATTATTCATACAATTAACAACCTCATCTATACGTAAGAAGTAACTAGCTATACTTTCATCACTATGCATCTTAAGAGTTTCATACTGAATTCTGAGAGTTTGAAGCTTAGCACGTTTTACCTAAGAGTCTCATTCGTAGCTCAGAACAATTTTGTCCCATATTTCTTTGGTTGATTTGAGCTGCATGACTTTGAAAAACTCTGATTGTGACATACTTCCCAATAAAGTATTGACAGCTCTGGAATTGGTTTCATATTGCTTTTTACCTTCTGTATATGTAGGAATTGTTGTTGGAAATGTATATCCTCTTCCAAAATTTCCTAGGCATCTGTTCCAAGTGATTGTAGATAGGTTTTGGTTCTTATTTTCCAATAAACAAAATTGCTCCCATAAAATATTGGTGGTCTGATGAATCCCACGCTTTCTTCATTACTCATGATGATGGATCTCCCTTCAATCTATCAAGCTTCTTCTGAAGGACTTGCTCTGATACCAATTGTTGGAAATAATACTGAGAGGGGGGTGAATCAGTATTATCAGATCTATAATTTTATTTCCCAAACATATTTATATATGCTACTTCAGTGAAGTGAACTAGCGTGTACACGCGACTATACTTAAATCAACCAGCGTATATGCAAAGAACTTTTGATTTAGACAATTGATCATGTATTGAGCTTAAACCAGTATATTAGAGATTTATTAGACAGTACAATAAAATTAGAATAAAGCATCACACATAAGAAACACACATGAACACCAAGATATAAGGTGGAAACCCAATGTGGGTAAAAACTGCATGCTGCTGTCGTCTCTGTCTTCTTTTTAATAATAAGAAAATATGTTTACAATCTTGTACTGGTGCAGACTCATACTAGTACGCAGGCACCCACCTGCAGAAGGCTACAACCTTCTCTCGTTCTCCAGCTACTACTAGAAGGGAGCTACAACCCCCTAGCTCTTGTACTAGTCAATATGTTTACTAGTACGTAGGTGCCAGCCTACATAAAACTCCACTCTTCCACCAGGGACCACGTTTCATGAATTTTCAGACTGGATACTCCTGGAACACAACACCACAATCTGAAGGCCATGTTTCATCCAATTTTCATAGTGGACCCATCAATAACATTGAAACTCGGGAAATCATAACTGCAATACAACCATCAAATACATTTGCAGCAACCAATCACTGAAACTCAATCATCACTTCTGAATCAACCGCAACTAAATCAATCAATCACTTGACAACCCATCATCACTGAAGAAAATCACAATCAATCAATCTGATCATTCAGAACACTGTCAGCAGAATACAATCAACAGAACACAAAGCAGAACCCAGAACTCTGCAACAGCAAACAGAAAACAATTGAAACTTTATACATCATACTTCATAAGGTATACGCTACTTCCATGTGTCGAACCAACGTGTATACACACTTTTACCAAAGGGAACCAACATCCAGATCTGCAAATTCAAATTTATGATGTATCTGCTACTTTAATACACTGAACCAGCGTGTATACGCTCTTTTACTAAAGCGAACCTGCGTACAGATATGTAAATGCTAACTTAAAACATCACAACTATTCTAGACTTCAGTCATACCCAGATCATCACATTTACAGAATAAAACATGCGTCAGTATTTAGATCTAGACTGTTCAAGATCAAACCACATAATGATAATACTCTTAAGCCTTTATGATCCCGGTCCATCAACCTTCATCAGCCATATAGGTGCATCCTTAGATTAGATCAAGCAAACCATCAGAAGCTCATTAACCTGCATATATCATCCAACACTTCATAATATATTCAAATCTTTGCACCCACTTGGCCTAATGATCTTCTCCTCCATATATAGTTTTAGGCCTTTCTCAATACCATGGACCAAAACTAATTAGGACCAATACCTTGGACCAAATACCTCGGACCAATCAAATACCTTGGACCAAAAATACCTTGGACCAAAAACATTTGGTTTTCCAATATATATGCGCTTTTCCTTCTATGAAATTGCGTGTGTATGTATACGCTCCTTTTGTTCAGTAAACCTGCGTGTATATGCAGATTGGACAAGGTGAACCTGCCTCTACCTCTCTTTCTTCATTCTTTGGAGTATGATCTATAATTCTTTGTTGTTGACCTACTGCACTGTGATCTTTCATCTGAGTGAGTTTCCATCAAGGACAACACCTGTATCATAATGCCAACAATAGTGTCTATATGCAATTCTTTTGACATGTCTTGGTTCGGATCTAGTGGCTCTAACCTTCTACCAATAGGGTATATTGTATGACCTTAAAATGTCTATTAGGAGATATTTGAAACAACCTTTATGTGGCCCAATCTTTAGTATTTGATAGTGATGTATGACTGAGATAGATAACTTTGTATAACTAATGTATGGAAGACTTGGATGGTTGTATTTCTTGTGATGTATAGTAGATGTATGGCAAGCATGGGTGACAGTAATTCTTGTGATGATAATAATGTATATTACTCTTGAATATGACATATGACAATGACCTAATGATAGTGGGAATGACAACACAATGACCTAGTGGCAGTGTGATATACGAAAGTGAACTTGTTGTATGGAAATGACAGTAATCTTGACATGACAATGATCTTGATATAGAAATGAACTTGTTGTATGGTGGTGACAATAACATTAACATGATAGTGGCTTTAATATGTAGTAAACTTGGCATAATAGTGACTTTGATATGATAGTAACCTTGTATGGAAATGACCTTAATGGGTATGACAATGATCTTCATGAAAGTTCTCTTGATATGTGACAGTGATCTATATGACAGTGCCTTTGATATGTGACAAATATCTACATGGAAATGACCTATGATGTATGGTAGTGACATTTGGTGTATGACAGAGACACTTTGATGTATGAATTGACTCTATGATGATGATATGATAGTGAAGTGTGTAGTACATTATGACGGTCACAATGATGTTATTCCTATGTAATTTGGAGTCCTACCTAATGTGTTGAATAATGAAATACTTATGTTATAGAAATTTTGAATAATATAACACTTATTCACAGAGATTATCCTAATTATACACTATTTGTGGAATGCATTCATAATACATAACGTCCTCTACGTTGATCATCAATTTGCAGAATTAAAGAAACAATCGCATGCACACATTGAAACATCAATCACACATATCAACACACATGTAATGGGGAAAGCATACAGTTGAAAACCCCGACTATCTGTATATTATGATGATAGAGAACATGTAATAATACATAGTACAATACTCCTCACAAGTACTCAGTACTATCTCCACCTGCTACACACAAACTAGCTCGATCTGAACAAGTCACGGGTTCAAATATCCTCCACTGTTTGCCTGCCTCTACTGCGCAATCCAAGTTGAGCATAGATCTGATCCAAGCTCGTTTTTCCTTTGGTTGTATTGCGCAATCCTCATTGGCAATCTCAATCAATGATTGTGCAAATCTCATGCACAGCTATAGTCACAACTGATAGTAGTCTCACCCTTTCACCCACCTCTAACACTTGTCTCCACTGAACTTTCCATGCATTGAGTTAACTGATGTATTCTTTAGTTTATTTATTAGTTAATAATTAGTGAATTAATTAATAATTAATTCACATCACTCATCTCTAGTGTATTTGGCAGTTAGACTAAATACAACTAGTTCAACTAAGTCAAACTGAACACAACTCCATCAACTCCTCAATCAACTCCACCAAACTCAATCACTTGAGTTCTAACTGAAGTCCATCATGCAATAGCTCAACTAACCCATAAGAAAAGCGTATTTCCTTCTGGTAGTTTCATGTGCCACATCCGTAGCTCGAACTGAAGTGCTACAAGAGGATAAGATAATGTTTATAGTCCAAATATTATTAAGAGCTAATAATATTCGACTGTTCTATTTTTAGACTGGCAGTCTAAAAATAGACTCCACCCATATGTCTACAAATAGAAGTCCATCTATTTTTACCAACATGACCAATCATCCATAAATAGCATCCTGCAACTCATAGACCATGATCCATATGTCTAAAAATAGACTTTGCGCCAAAAATAGCTTGCGGGCCCACTTAGTGAAGGCGACTTCTTTTCACTAAGCTCCATCATCTTGTTGCATTTTCAACACTCCCTCTCAACAAGATATGGATTATCTGCAACCCCTATACTGCCTCTGTGGTATTCGAATTTTCTCCTGGTGAGCGCCTTCGTCAAGATATCAGCATCCTGATCCTCCGTGGGAATGTATGAAAGTAACATGATTCTCCGCTGCACACAATCTCTGATATGATGGTACCTGATGTCGATGTGATTGGATCTATCATGAAATACTAGATTAGCCGAGAGTTTAATGCAACTCTGGTTATCACAATAAATCACAGTAGGCTCCAAGTGTGACCCGAACAACTCGACTAGGATCTTCCTCATCCATATAGTCTCGCATGCAGCCAAACTTGCTGCCATATACTCGGCCTCTGATGAACTGAGTGCCACGGATCTCTGCTTCCTGCTGTACCAAGAAATTGTTTTCGACCCGATACTGAAGATCCCTCTAGATGTGCTCTTTCTATCCGTTGGGCTCCTTGCCCAATCTGCATCCGTGAAACCACATAACTTCACCTCATCCTCCTGTCTGCACTACAATCCATATCCCGATGTGCCTCTGAGATAACACAATACATGCTTGCCTGCCTTCCAGAAGAGCTTGGTTGGCTTAACCATAGGTTGTGAAAGCTGGTTAATAGCATAGCATATATCGGGTCATGTATTGACCAGATACATAAGCGACCCCACCAACTGTCGATAAATAGTGGCATCTACTACCTCTGCTGAAGTAGCATCCTCCTTCCTCCAACCTCCAGGAAGAGGAGTATCAACAGACTTGCAGTCATGCATGTTGAACTTCTCCAGTATCTCCCGGGCATACTTACCCTGAGAAACAAATAGTCCATCACTACGCTGCCAAATTTCCAATCCCAGGAAATAATGAAGGAGGCCCAAGTCCTTCATCTCAAACTCTCTAGCAAGATCCTCCTTGCATGAAAGTATAAACAGCTCATCTCCTGTCAAAATCAAATCATCTACTTTGTAGATCCATCTCGAACCCACCACTAATTTCCCCTCCGGTCTTGGGACAATCTCCCATGCATTGTTTCTGACAATTGAATCATACTCTTCCACCATGGCATCTACCCATGCGGAATCCTCCACAGCTTCCTTGAAAGAGGATGGCTCAGTCACAACACATTTGCTCACAAGAGCCATGTATCCAGTGTACCGATCAGGTGACTGTCTCTGTCTGCACTGCATTGTAGGTGGTCATACAACCTTCTCTGCATCTTGAGCCAGTCGCTCAGCTTCTGTAGTGCGCTTTCGCCCTCTGATGGTTGGCGCTCCATGAGTGGTCTCTTCCACTCCATGAACTTCATCTTGTGGCTGATCCACGTCCTAAAGCTCATCCTTAGGAACTAATAGCTCCTCATCTGCATGCAAGTGTGGCTCCCTCTCAAGCGAACACTTCATGGCTTTCTCCTCCTGAAATTTTATATCACGTCGCACAACAGTCTTGCGACTGTTTGGAAAATACACATGATAGTTGTGGGGTGTATCAGTGTACCCCACAAATTTCCCAACCTCCGTGGTAGGCTACAGCTTCTTCCTGGCATCCTTCGTCACATGCATGTAAACAGGAGAACCAAAAATCCTCAAATGGGAAATATCAGGCCTCTTACCAGAATAAGCCTCCGTAGGTGTACTCACGCAAAGTATCTTGTGAGGACAACACTTCTGCACATATACTGCAGTATTGCATGCCTTCGCCCACAAGTGAAGGGGTAGGCCTTGATCATGCAACATCGCCCGTGCAGCACCCACGATCGTTCTGTTCTTCCGCTCAGCAACCCCGTTGTGTTGTGGGTTATGGGGAGCTATGAGCTCTCTTCGAATCCCTTCTGCGCTGCAGAAGTCCTTGAACTCACCAGAGATGAATTCACCACCATTGTCACTCCTAAGAGCCTTCACCTTCTTCCCCGATTCCTTCTTGACCAGTGCTTTGAACTCATAGAACTTTGAGTATGTCTCGCTCTTCTTCTGCATGAAGAAGATCCAGCACTTTCGAGAGAAATCATCAACAAAGATCACATAGTACTTGTGCTTTGCTGTCAAAGCTACTGAGAAAGGTCCACACACGTCTGTGTGAATTCTCTCAAGGATCGTCGTGGCATGACTATCCTTCTCGTGAAAGGTGGCCTTCTCAAATTTTCCCAAAGTACACCCCTTGCACTGATCTGACTGCACAAGAGTGCCTTTAGGAAGCCCAGTAGAAATCTGCTACAGTATCTTCAAGGCTCCATGGTGAAGGTGGCCCAATCTCCGGTGCCAAGGCTCCTTCTGCCTTGCATGCCATTGCTACGTAGCCATCTACATGCAATTGATAAAGGTTCTTGACTTGAACCCCTATCTTCCGGGTTTCTCCAGTTGTCTTACTGCGCAGGAAAGCCTTTCCCTCGCTGAAGACAACATCATGGCCCTTGTATTCTAACATCGCCACAGAGATAAGATTCTTCTTCAATCCTGGAACATGCATCACTTCCTTCAATACGAAGGGTTTACTAGACTCCCTCTCAAAGGAAATGGTACCGATACCAGTTGAACTGTATCTACCATCATCGCCCATCTCGATGTGCACTCCAAGATCTTTCTCATCCAGATCAGAAAACAAATCTCGATCTCCTGTCATGTGAAAAGACACACCACTGTCCAAGAACCATACCGATCCCATCACACTTGATACCAAGCATGCGATCAGCGAAAAATCCAGCTCAAACTGCGAGGCTAAGGCCTCTCTCGCTACAAATCCAGCAACTTGCTTATTTTTCTTCTTCTGCGGACAATTTGTGGCATAATGTCTGTGCTGGTGACAGTGAAATCACTTCACCTTGGACATGTCCTGCTTCTTGCCTTTCGCATTGGAATGAGAAGCTTTCTTGTTCTTCCCCTTCTTTGCTTTGGCAGCCAAAGCACAATTTTCTTCATCAGATGCCTTTGATGAAGATCCATCCCTGGTATTCCGCCTGATCTCCTCTTGCACAATATCAGACCAAAGTCTCTCCCATCTTGGCAATTTCTCCCGACCATTGACAGAGTCCTGATAGGAATTCCAACTCTTCGGAAGACCAAGGAGAGACAAGCTCACCAAGTCCTCATCATTGACAGTCTCCCCCACAATTCCCAGCTTATCCCAGCATTGGGTGAACTTCGTGAGATACTTGGGCATACTGTCTCCTTTCTCACACTTAATGTTTCTGAGTTTATCCTTGAGCACCAACTTCCTCTGGTCACTCTTGCTTTGGAATAAATCTGTCAATGCTTTCGACATCAAGTATGGAGAAGCCTTTCCATGCAGACTGGATATAATGGGATCCTTCACACCCTCCAACAGAATCCTTCGACACTTTGCTGTCTTCTTTTGCCAAGCCTCAATGTGAGCAGCATCAGTAGGCTTTGGGACCTCCGCCTCTATGAAATCCTTCAACCCATTGTCATCTAACACCGACTCCATCCTATCTTTCCATGCAATATAATTCGAGCTGCCTTCAAGGGCATACTCCAATCACAATCTGTTGAAAGACATTTCAACTTCGACACCAAGAAAACACTGCTGCAAATTCGAATTCCACCAGCTCAAAACCCAACCGCTTCTGATCTAAAATTCGTGAGAACAAAGTATTTCTCATACAGAGATTGACTGTATGGGCATTTACTGGATATCTCACCTTCCAAAAGAAGGATGAATCCAGAGGCTACCTGGCCCGATTACAGACTCTGCCTGAAGAAATAAAATGTAATCACTTTCTGAATAATAGATTTGATGATTAACTTCACTCCGATACCATGTAGAATTTTTTTTTCTACAAATCAGCTAGCTCTAATACCATATAGAAATTTTGAATAATATAACACTTATTCACAGAGATTATCCTGATTATACACTATTTGCAAAATGCATGGATAATACATAACCTCCTCTATGTTGATCATCAATTTGTAGAATTAAAGAAACAATCGCATGCGCACATTGAAACGTCAATCACACATATCAACACAGTATGTAATGGGGAAAGCATACAGTTGAAAACCCCCGACTATCTGCATATTATGATGATAGAGAACATGTAACAATACATAGTACAATACTCCTCACAAGTACTCAGTACTATCTCCACCTGCTACACACAAACTAGCTCAGATCTGAACAAGTCACGGGTTCAAATCTCCTCCATAGTTTGCCTGCCTCTACTGCGCAATCCAAGTTGAGCATAGATCTGATCCAAGCTCGTTTTCCTTTGGTTGTACTGTGCAATCCTCATTGGCAATCTCAATCAATGACTGTGCAAATCTCATGCACAACTATAGTCACAACTGATAGTAGTCTCACCCTTTCACCCACCTCTAACACTTGTCTCCACTGAATTGTCCATGCACTGAGTTAACTGATGCATTCTTTAGTTGATTTATGAGTTAATAATTAGTGAATTAATTAATAATTAATTCACATCTCTCATCACTAGTGTATTTGGCAGTTAGACTAAATACAACTAGTTCAACTAAGTCAAACTAAACACAACTCCATCAACTCCTCAATCAACTCCACGAAACTCAATCACTTGAGTTCTAACTGAAATCCATCATGCAATAGCTCAACTAACCCATAAGAAAAGCGTATTTCCTTCTGGTAGTTGCATGTGCCACATCCGTAGCTCGAACTGAAGTGCTGCAAGAGGATAAGATAATGTTTATAGTCCAAATATTATTAAGAGCTAATAATATTCGACTGTTCTATTTTTAGACTGGTAGTCTAAAAATAGACTTCGCCCATATGTCTAAAAATAGAAGTCCATATAATTTTACCAACATGACCAATCATCTATAAATAGCATCCTGCAACTCATAGACCATGATCCATATGTCTCAAAATAGACATAGTCTAAAAATAGGCTTTGCGCCAAAAATAGCCTACAGGCCCACTTAGTGAAGGCGACTTCTTTTCACTAAGCTCCATCATCTTGTTTCATTTTCAACATATGTCTCATGATAATTGTACTTTGTATCTTAGTTGAACATTTGATGAATATCTAATAGAATAAGAATAACAGATTTATGGGTTCCCCCTTGTGGAGTTTGACCCTGATCTCCAACCAAAATCATGGTGCCTCTATTATGCATGCTTTTCTTCTATTGTTATTTACTATTCTGTTGCATTTTTTATGTTATTGTGCTCTCTAAACAATTACTAATGATGATATGATGTTATGTAATGTGAAAAAGTTTAAAAAGTTAAAAAATGCAATTATCTACAAAAATAACAATCTAGCCCTAAATATTAACAAGTTATGGGCAGTACATGAATCAATCAATATTGTTACCATTTTATTTATACCTTGGTGGTTTTTGGAGTACTAATTCTAGTCAATGCATGACAAGATATTGTTGGAGTAGTCTCTTCTAGCTCTATATCTTGTGATGGGTCCACTTCTTGATCAAACTTCTTAATGTTCAAAATCTATGTAGAGTGATTTCTTCTCATTGCATTTATGCCCTTTACTTTACTTGTTGTCATAGTTGAAACATAGTCCCTTTTCTCTTCTTTCATCCATTTCCCAAGGATTCAACCTTGTCAGTTTAAGAGAGGGAGCATGGTTTTCTTTATAGTTTTTAGTGACAATTTTTTCTAGTGGCCATGTATTTTTACTTTCAACTTTCCTTGCCAGACTAAAGGCATGCTCTAGAGATTTAGGTTCAAAGAGACACACCTCATGTTGGATGCTTTCTTTTAAATTTCTCATAAATAGGTCTAACATATTATCCTCTAAAATATAATTTACCATATGAATCAACTTTGGGATTGTTGAATGTGCTCTGTAACTAGACCTTTTTGTTGAATATTTATCAATTGAATAAAGAATCTATTTCTCTTAATATCCCCATAATGTGATGTCAATTCCTCTGTAAAAATGGACCAATGTATAACATAATCCGTTTTCCTTTCACAAATCCATTGTTACTATTGTTCTAAAATCAAGGATGCAATATTTACCTTTTGTAAGGCTCTCACTTGGTGTGTATCAAAGTATCGCTCCATTTGAAATATCCATGTTATAGGATCACTACCATCAAAATTCTCATATCAATCTGGGAAATGTAGTAGTTCCTTGGTGTTGATTTGAAGCCTTGGTGATGTGTATCTTATATTAAAAATTCATGATTATGGTTCTGTGATTCAATATTTGTGATCTCTAGTTGTGATAAAATATTTCATGTAGGTGATTAAGTTCCAACACAATGGTTCTCCTTATTTTAAATATTTCCTTGGATCTCAATATCCCTTTTTGAAATCCACTCTAACATAACATTTTCCATCATATTCATATACTTTTCATTTCGTCTATAATTTATCTTTTAAATTTTTTCTTGAGAACCTAATAAATCTACCTTTTTCAACATACTACTATCCATTTCATTAACTTTATTTTCTAATTGGGAGAATCTAAATTCCAAGTCTTCACTTTCTTCGTGTGTTTGAGATGAGCCTTCAGGATGTTTAATTAGTGTAGTAATGTTTTATCGAGACATGTTGGAAAATCAATAATATTACTCCTCTTTAACAAAAAATTAATTACAAAAAAAAGGTATTCTAATGAAAAGTTAGGTCACTTGTAAGTAACATACATTTAAAACCTTTATATGGAGAATATCAAAATGGCTAAAATTTGTCTTGGTATATCTCTGAGATTTGAGCCCTTCTAAATCTGAAACTTTGGTTTGTAATAATCTATTATGTCTTCTCTGTAATTACACAAGTTTGAAGAGAATTTGATGTGTCAAGTTAAAGTTATGATAACCATCCCAAAACCTGTTGATTTTTGGCCTCTTCTCATAAGCAAACTTTTATGGCATGTCATGTGTTCAATAATTCAAATTTAATTTTGAAATTTGTACCTAAATTAATTATTTATGTCTCCTAATATACCTAATAATTTCATAGTTTGAAATGTCCTAGAAAAATATTTATAGAAAAAATACCAAGCTTACCTATTTGAAACAGATTTCAAGATCCTTCCCAAACCCAAACTTCCATGGAGTATATTTTTTAAAGTATAGCAAAAAAAATCTAAATTTTGAAATGTATGTTCCCTAATATTTTTCCTTAATATGGTCCAATTTTCACCATTTTAAACCTTCCAAAAAAAATATAGCAAAAATTCCAAACCAGCCTATTTCAAATTGATTTTAGGAGCATTCAAGAACCTTAACTTCCTTAGAGAATATCTTTGAATTTATAGTGAACCATGATCTGAAATTTGAACCAAATATTCCTTGATATTTCTCCTCAACATGTTCCAATTTTTACCATATGAAACCCCTCATAAAAAAATTATAGCAAAACTAACATGTTTGAAACTAATTTTAGGAGCATTCAGGAACCTTGACTTCCTTAGAGCATATCTCTGAAAATATAGTGAACCAAGATCTGAAATTTGAATAATATGCTCCCCAATATTTCCCCTCAATGTGGTACAAATTTCACCATCTGAAACCTCCTTTAAAAGATGTTATAGTGAAAATTCTAGGATAATGTATGTGAACTAGCAAAACCCTAGAATCATGAGCTCTAATACTGAATGTTATGAACCTTGCACCTTAAAAATGATAATAAATCAATATTTACAGTTCTCTACGAAGGGAAATACTCCTTTTACAATGAATGTGATGTGCAACACAATGTTTAATGCTCCTAATACTAAGTCTCCTTAGTATATATATAGGAGAAGAAGGGTACAATTATAATAAAATGGGATCATGAGAGGTTATAGCCTACATAAGAATATAAAAATAAAAATATAATAACTTAGTATTTGGGGCTTAATAAGGGTTTTTAGGGTTAACATGTGGTTTATATAGGTCTTAACATTGTTCCAGTACAATGTTCAAGGCCCAAAACTACAACGAAAAGTAGGGGTAAAGGGGGTATGAAGCTTAGATAATATGTGCAAGGGAAGGTGAATTTAGAAAAATATCCATTCTATAGATAGTGGGAACTAGGTACTTTGAGGAGCCATAGCTCAACATATGTTTCCCAAGTACATTGAGAACCCACTAATGAAACCAAGTGTGGGGCTCCTCTCCCATATCACACAACATTGAGATGCGGAAAAAGGAACTTTTGTGGTGCAAGGGAAGTTGAAGTAGATATTTGCCTAGGATACCTATTTTTTGATATCTCTAATAATGATGGGAACCTTTAGTGACACTTAGAAAATATTTCCTTGAGGCAGATATTGTAGTATTTTTTATAGACCTTTTTTCTATCCAATACTTTCACTTCTTTAGGCATAGGAGAAATGGTAATGTTAATGTTGGGGTTAAGGACGACACCATACAAATTTTAGATATTGATCACCTTAAGACACATGCCATGGCTATGGTGATGGTCCAAATCATTAGAACCCATGCCCCCATAGGATATTTAGTGGAGTGATGATTCTCGGAAAGAGTGTCTTAGCTAGAAACTGCTATGGGTGGGCCCAAATGTTATTGAAAATATTGAAGTGCCAAATCACCTTCTATCATAGGCCATTAGAAGGGAATTGTGATTTTGGGATAACACTATGTGGATTCTTCTTCTTCAAGAAGATACCTACACTTCAACCACATGTTCATATCTGATATGGAGGTCCTCAGGGGACGAGGAAGCAATAATGGATTTAGATTTTGAGATGATATGAAGGTGGGATTCAGGGATAATTTTTTTCATTTTGACTTTGTTGCACTGGGATCAATTCTCAATGCATATCAAGGAATATTTGTATGAGGGGATGAACTACTAGGGGGGATACTTACACCTACTACTTGAATAATCATGGGGACTATATGATATGTATGGTGTGTTTTGAATTGATTACATAGAGTATAAAATTTCAATATGGGTTACCAATCATCTAGTATATGTGTGTGCATATATAGGATTAGTGAGGAAGACAACGCATGCCCATTTTCGTGTGCATGTGGATCAAAATGATCCTGGGCCATCAAGGAAAATCCAGAGGGAAGACATGGATACCAAAAGGTATTAAGAAATGAAGGTATGATGCAAAGAATAGATTGATTATTAACAAAAGTGTCTAATCATAGTGACATGAATTAGATCATGTTTATGCATGATATTGTATCTATGAACCACCCAATTGACACCCAACTCTAAAGAGAGAAATAACTGCTAGTTAGATTACTAGAGATCCATCCAAGGAAGAAACATTTCCCATATCTTGTGACCCTCCATTCAAGGAAGATGGTGGACATGATTAGTTGCCTTATTCCCATAGTTTTCGATGTTTGTAGCATGTTGTCTGAACACCACAATTATTTAGAGTAGAAAAATCCATGCGAAAATATTGTTGATGACTTGGATTTTATATATATGGATTTGTGTATATGCACTATAGATGGAATTTTTAAATGCAAATGTTGATCATCAATCTATATGATTTTATTTACAAATGATGATGCATGTTAGATTATATGTATGCAAAATGTTATCTTATTGTACATGCAAGTGTTAAATGTCAATCTAGAATGTTATTTGCACTAGTATCTATGAAATGATTATGTGTTTTAGGAATATGGATAAACTAGAGTTATTCAAGTGATTGTTCCAAAAGTTTAATTCATAAATATTTTCTAAAGAAGCAATTGTTATGTACATGATAAACATCATTCAAATGCATAAAAAGAACCTAATAATTGAGACAAACATGAAGGTGAAGGACATGACACTCAAAGAATAAACTAACAAACTAATCACAACATCATATTTATTGATAACAGGTCCAACACAAACATCACTCGGGTGGATGAGAGAATCCAAGGGGGTGAATAGGGCCCACTATCGAGGCAAGATTTCAAAAATAACAACTCTCAATGTTATATCTTGGATTCTCCCTAGAGGAAAAGTTCTAACCTATTTAATGGAGCAACTTAAAGATACTATCAAGTGGTTACTAATTTTCACTTAGCATCTCACTCCACTCTTTATGCCTAGAAGGATTCCAAGGCTAAGGGGGGATTTCCTATGTTATTCCTAGACTTATTATTATTTGTAAAGGGTGAGGGGCATAGATATGAACCTTTATTATTTATATTTGAGTATAATTTTTACCTTTTTACTTAATCTAAACACAGGGAACATAATTTCTCTCAAACAAATGTGTCTTGGCTAGTCCACTAGGTGCTACTAGGTATCAAAGTAGGTAGCATAATCATACAACCTCCAAACATATCACTTTTTATAGTTCCATTTTCATTTCCATTTCATGTATAGTTTACATTCCCCAACTTGTAAATGGCTTGTTAAATTTCATCATGAAATTATGAATGAAGAAATGAAAGAAATCATGCAAACCTCAATCAAATCAAGCCAAATAACAGGTTGAAAGGTAAAGAGAAAATAAAAATAAAAGAATAAATATGTACTACTTCAATAAAAGGACCACCCCTAAAGTTGAATAGTTATCAAAATAAATAAGGACTAAAAAATTAATGAAAAATTAATAGAAAAGGGGAATAAAATAGTGTCAAAGTAGTAAAATGTTGAACAAAAAGCTTCCTCTCAAAGGTTTGCAAATGAATTATATGAATAATACTCGCCAAAAAAAATTTCATTGATCCGAAAACAAACATTGTACTCAATTTTTGTGATTTTGAATTTTTTTTTATAAGTTTTCGTAGTCCCCTTTCCACAAATTTACATCATCCTTACCTATCCTTAACCAAGAAACTTGGGAAGATACCCTATGTCCTAATCTAAAGACACATGTACAGGAGGTGAAATTGTACCACTATGGTTTTCTTAGGAAAGTTGGTAAGATTAGCTCCTGTTATATTTACTAACCAAATTATTTATGTTGTTGCACCTTACATCTTGTTCAAATTTAAATTCATCATGATATGTTGGAGTGCTACACATTTGAATTCATACACACTACCTCGAGATCCATGACAACATGGGTGGCACATCATCAAGGTGCCCACATAATTTCACAACATTACATGCAGTTTGTACCACATTGATGTCTAGCATATACGAGGGATTTCCCCCCTTTTTATTGAGCTCATTTCACATTTTCAGGCATTTTAATATATCCATGTTTGAGCAAAACTAGTCTCTAGCTAATATTTGTCACGTGATTCTAGAGAGTTCTCAAGAGCTTTCCATGACTTTTTTAAACAAGTAAACATCATTGGATCCATACTCTTGTAGAAAAGTGAACTTCATTTGTACTTCATTTTTCATACATGTGAATGATTCTTATTATATTTATAATAATCTTATTGATTTGACCCACATTTTATGCCAAATAAATATGAGGAACTCCATGGGATGATATTATTTTGATGTGCAATCATGAGGTGACTTCTTGTTTCATCTTCCAAGGTTCTTTTCATCTTTATATTCTCCTACTTCTCCTAATTATTTATAGTTTTATTTACAAGGATTCAAATCCCAAAGGATTATGTGTCTAACATCCCCTCCCTACCTTAAGTCGAAGGGGTATTTTTGAGCCCAAACATCATTCTAAGTTTTTGAAACATTCTCTTCTTTGCACTTTTGTGAAGATGTTTGCAAGTTTTTCATGTTTGGAACAATGTCTCAATTGAATAGTCTTGCTCTCTACATGATATCAAATCAATTGATACTATGTTGATGTGTTTTTCTATCATGAAATATAGGATTCTTGGCCAACTTGATTGCATAAGTATTTCAACCATAAGAGGAGAATATGTCACTTTTTTCTCCTACAAATATTCAAGTATTTTCCCAATCCACAAAATCTCCTTTGTTTCTTCTGCAACTGCCACATATTCTTCCTATGTTCTAAAATATGCTAAAACTAATTATTTTCATGACCTCTAATAGACAATTGTTGATCAAGGCTCATGAGATAGCCTAAAGTCAACACTCAATTTTCTTTGTCCTTGCCAAAGTAGAAATTACAATATCCAATCAAGTTGAAGTCATCCACATGTGAATATCATAGTCCAAAGTCTTGAGTTCATTTCATGTACTCCAAAACTCTTTTTGTAGCAGACAATTGTCCTTCCCAAGTGTTTTTCATAAACTTAGAAAGAATCCCAACAAAAAATTAAATATCTAGTCTAGTGGTAGTAAGGTAGATAATACTTCCAACAAGCTATTTGTATTTTTTCCTTTCCTCCCTATTGATTTTCTAAGTACAATAGAGACTAGCACAATATTTTTGAAAATTTGATAATTACTTTTGACATTGATCTTCATTTATATTATTCCAATATATAATTAACAATTATAATTCTGAAATTCAACCATACAAGAAAAACATAATAGTAGAGATCAAAATGCATAAAGAGAAGACAAGATTTACCTTGGGAAAACCCAACAACCTTTTCAATAGATAAATTCTTTTATTCAATAAGAGACACACCTAGACGCATAGTCAGGCCTGGTCAACCCCTCCAAGTCAAGTATCCCAAACTAATATAGAACTTTGCTCTGCTTGATCTAACCCACAATTGTGACCCTCCTACAACTACCATAATCCCATAATTTCATCCCCCAACAACTGCTCAGAAATTTCGGCCCCTACAACAGAAACTACCTAGAAATATGTGAATTGCAAAGAGAGAGATTCTATCCACATGTGTGATATTGAGAGAGAGAGAGAGAGAGAGAGAGAGAGAGAGAGATCCAATTTTTCCTTTGTTTGTCCCTCCTTGTCCTTCTTGATCTTCACTAGGATGCCCATAAACTGTCTTCTTGAGAGTGTGAATTGGTGGTGGAAGAATGAGGTAAAGTTTCCTTTATATAGTGATATGCTAGGTTGAATGGGTGTGTCCTTTTCATGGTCCAACTTGACCTGGAAGGAGGCCAACTTAACAAAGTTGGACCCAAAAATTTCAATTTCAAAATTCAAAATTTCTTATTTTAAAATACACGATGAGAATTTGACTCAAAATATAATTTTATTTTGACTCTATCGTTTAAATAAACTTTACAATAATCAATATAAATACATCAAGCTGCCAAATATACATTATGAAGACCGGAAATAGTTACAAAATTCAACAATCCCTCTTAACTAATGAGGTATTCATAATGATTGTCATAGATGTTCTCAAGTTGACAAAATTCTCTAAGAAAAGGTTATATCAAATCATCATCAACATCATCATCTATCATCAACATACACTAGTGGCCATATCCAGGGTGGTAGCTAACCCATGGCTTATCATCATCATATCATATTTCAATCCTCTAGAGTGATCAGTCCTAAAACCTCAAGGCCTCTCACTAGGCCAAATTGTTGAGATACTAACTCAACTAAAAATAGATCACTCGCCCTTCCTAGTGAGCATTCCAGGCCAACACCTCACTCAACCCATCCTTAGTTAGTTATCAGGTATGGATGTTGAGAATACCTCACTCCACCCTTGCCTAGTGTGTGATTGGGTCCAAATGCTAAAATACCTCACCAAACCCTTCCCTGGTATGATCAGCTCCAAACATTGAAAGACCTCACTACACCTTTCCCTAATGTGTGATCGGGTCCAAATACTAAAATACCTCACTATACCCTTCCTTGGTGTGTGATCAAGTCCATATCTTACTCAACCCTTCATGGTGATTAATCAGATATCCTCACTGAGAGGCACTCACTCAATCCTTCCTAGTGAGCACTTTGGGCCTCTGAGACTATTATACCTATCAACAGAATGCTCATCCATGCTGGTATCAAATCAACACTCCCTCTCAATGAGAGGGGTAATCTCCACAAGCCCCAACTTGTCTCTAAAGTATAAGAACTTCTCTCTGGACAATGACTTTGTCATAACATTAGTTGTTTGCTCATCCATGGAGATGTACTTGAGCCTTATTGCTCTCCTCTGTACCATGTCACGGATGTAGTGGTACTTGATCTGAATATGCTTCGACTTGTCATGGAACATTGGATTCTCTGAAAGCTTCACACATCATTGATTATGATAGTGTATCAAGGTTGATTCAAGCTCTTGGTTGAAAAATCCTGCAAACAACTGTTGAAGCCACACTTCTTCCTTACATGATTCATTGGCTACAATATATTCCATTTTTGCAATGTTGAGTGTGACAAATCTCAGCTTCTTGCTCATACACGATATCATAGAAAAGTCCATGGTGAATCATACCCTCGATGTGTTGTTCCTATCATTGACACTTCCTCCTAGCCAACATATGTATATCCCTGAAGTTGTACATCCTTGTTTGTAACATATTTGAAATCATAGTTCATAGTACCAAATAGATATCTCAAAATTTGCTTTGCTGCAATCCAATTCTCAAGTATCACTTTCACCTAAAACTAGCTCAATGTGTTTATAGTAAAGAAAATGTATGGCTTGGTGTTAACCAAATACATCAACGAGATAATCAATCATCGGTACATAGATAGATCTACCAAAATAGATTTTTAGCCTCTTAGCTTCTTCAAGTTATTCATCATGGGAGTATTCATGGATTTACAGTCCATCATGCTAAACTTCTAAAGGATCATAATAACCTACTTTCCTTGACTAAGGAAGACTTCACCAAGTTTTTCCCATACTTCTAGTCCCAAGTAATAATGCATCAAACCAAGATTCATCATATCAGATTCTGAATCCAACTGCTTTTTACATTGAATGATGAGAGGCTCATCACCTGTTAGAGATAAATCATCAACATGTAGCAATAGGATCACAAGTGAATTCTTCACAATCTTAGAATAGAGGTTTGGATCGGAATCGCTCTTGATAAATCCCATTCAAATAGCTATCAATTCAAGCATACCAAACTCTTGGTGCTTGCTTGAGTCCATACAAGTCCTTCTTTAACCTGCAAACATGAGATTCCTTTCCATGCATCTCAAAATATTGAAGTTTCTCTATGTCATGAGGACTTCACTAGGGGAGAAATACCATACCACATGCGTTCATATTGGGGGGTATATATTGAGGAAAAAATGAAATAATATATTCAGCATATAATAGGGGGTAAGGGGTTTTTATATGTTGTGTATAAAAATTGGAGATCAAAGTTAATGAAAAAATATAAAGGGATATATAAAATGTTAATGAAAAAATGGATACCTACAATATCTGGTGAAAGTAAGGTTTTTTAAATTGGGAAGGTGTATTGGGTTCATATTAGTACAGGGTTAAATAAAGTGACTTTTAGAGGTATTTTCTAATATGTAGTAAAATTAAGGGTATTGTTTAGTATGCCATAAACACACGTGCTATGTCAGAGATTAATTAAGTGAATCCCTCGTGCTCTATGTACACCTCTTCCTCAATCACACCATTGAGGAAGGTTGCCTTCACATCCATTTGATGTAAATTTCATCCCAAAAAAGCAACAATAGAAATAATAGATCTAATGGAGGTGTACTTGGCAACTAGAGCAAAGGTCTCATCATAATATTATCC